>JAODAL010016225.1:0-81353 GCA_025379985.1 Phyllomedusa bahiana | reverse complement strand
GGGCCCCAGCGTATTTTCTTGGGGCCCCCAGTAGAGTTGATTCTTGGGCCACCAGTGGAGTTGATTCTTGGGCCACCACTGAGCTGATTCCTGGGGCTCACCATTGAGCAATTTTTGGGGGCCCACCATAGATGATTCCCCGGGGCCATGAATGGAGTTGATTATTGAAGCCCACTAGTAAATTTGATCCTTGAAGCCCACCAGGAGCTGATTCTTGGGGCTCACCAGTTCAGTTGATTCTTGGGGCCCACCATTATAGCAGATCCTTGGGTTCCATCAGCGAGCTAATTCTTGGAGCCCACCGGTGGAGTTGATTCTTGGGGCCCCCCAGTAAGTTGATTCCTGGGGCCCAGCATGGAGTTGATTCTTGGGGGCCTCATCATGGAGCTGATTCTTGGGCTCACCAGTGGAGCTGATTCTTGGGGCTCACCAGTGGAGATGATTCACGGGGCCCATGAATGGAGTTGATTCTTGAAGCCCACCAGTGGAGCTGATTCTTGGGGCCCACCAGTGGAGTTGATTCTTGGGCTCATCAGTGGAGCTGATTCTTGGGGCTCACCAGTTGAGCTAATTCTTGGGGCCCACCAGTGGAGATGATTCTCGGGCCCATGAATGGAGTTGATTCTTGAAGCCCACCAGTGGAGTTGATTCTTGGAGCTCATCGGTAGAATTGATTCTTGGGGTCCAGCAGTGGAGCTGATTCTTGGGGCCCACCAGTGGAGTTGATACTTAAGGCCATTAGTGGAGTTGATTCTTGGGGCCACCAGTTGAGCTGATTCTCTGAGTCCACTTTACATCTACTGTACATGATTGCACAAAGTGAACATAACTCTTGATTTCCGCTTCTCCATCTCTGCCTTTTTTTTTTTTACCTGAAAAGCATCTCCAGGCCTACTATGCCAAGAGGCCCACCAGGTGTTTCCCCTGAATCTTTCTGGATCATTCTGAGCCAGAGTATATGTTAAGCATAGATTATGATCAAGAGAGAAGCAAGAAGCATCTAAACACACAATAAATCTGGTGCTCTCCACATCTCACAATTTCTGTGCATTTCTTATGTGCTTTCCTTAGTAAATGTGCCCTAATGTCTGTCATTCTGGTGCAAAGTAGCAATGTAAATAGACATAAAGAGGAGTAAAGTGCCCAGGGATTGGGCTAATAATAGCACTTTGCTAAATTTGTCTCAGTTTTCACCATTGGACACCGTAAAGCTCCCCTCAAACGTTAAATCCATTGTTGCAAATTCATCTAATCATTAAACTTCTAAACAACAAGCCCCGGAGCTCAATCTGCTGCAGCCTTTTGTGAAACACCTACACGGTTTTTCAGCATCACCTCCTAATTAATTCCTCATTTATTCTTTTGTTTGTCATAAAAGTGACAAACGCCAAGTATATGACACAAAGAGACGATAACAAAAGATGAATGGGCGCTCGGCACTCAATGCTTTCCTGCAGTGACGTTACAATGCAACAAGTGTCAGAAGCGCCGGGTTTCCATGGAGACGGACTCTGACGCAATAGGAGTCAATTATTGGGACGCGCTGCTAAGAATATCATAAAGTGATAAGTCATATGGTCTGGAAAGTATCAGCAAGGATATCAGGTAAGACATGGGGGGTGGTAGCACATCTAATGTAAGGACATGAATATGTTACATTGTAGCATATACAAAAGATTTCCAAGTGTCTCCAGAAGCCTATTGGTCTTTAGGGCATGTCCCCACGGCACGGGTTTGCGGCCCGTTTTTCTGATGGGTTGTGGTTTTGCAGGGGGTCTGAAAAACCGTCCGCAAACGAGCACAACGAGGCTCTATGGAGAACCCGTGCAGCAGTCCCTACTGCACGGGTTTTCCGCCCTGGCGGTTTTTCCGCCCACGGGCCGCCCGAAAGAGATTGAACATGCACATTCTTCCGCCGGTTTTCGGACGGAATATGTGCAAGTGAATGTGAAGGGGGAGGGCTTTTCTCTGCTCATCGCGGAGAAAAGCCGCCCTCCCCCCCCCACGGCCGTGGAGACAGCACAAAAACCGGACAAATACCAGTCGGATAAACCGACCGGTATTTGTCCTCTGCTGTGGGGACATGCCCTTACCCTATGTTTCCTGAACTACAACTCCCAGTATAACCAGAGCAGACTGGAAGTTGTAGCTGTGCAACAGCTGGAGAGCCACAGATTGGAGACCACTGATATACACTAATGTATACTAATAGTATAGTAACAATAGAACAGAATCATTTTTTACAAAAATTATAAATGGTTTATCATTTATAATGGGGGGCTTAAAAAGGGCAGCTTTGAAAGTGAAGAATCTCCCACGATTTAGGATTGGAATCTTTTAGATGGGGCAGTCATCTTTAAGGGAGCTTTCACACAGCGCAGTTTTGGTGCAGTTTTAAAGGGTTTGTCTCACTACATTGATTCGTCCTGTTTTCTTAGTTTTACTTTGAATTCAGGGGTTTGTTTACTTGCTTCTACTAGACTGCAATAGAAGCCAGGTCTGTAGCTATAGCAACCAGTGCTGGTAGCCTATCAGGAGAGATCGAACAGGCCTGTAGCTATAGCGCTTTCAATATATATGATTCTATATCAGTATACCATCTAGCTCCAAGCTGCTAAATAGAGTTGCCTTCTCAGCTCTCATGCACTTTATAATATCACAGTAGCTACTTGTTCAAACTTTTTTATATTGCAGTATTAATTTATTTTAATAACCAAAAAAATTTTAGGGCAAAAATTTAAAAATTCAAAATGCATAAAAAATGAGCGATGGTAAACTTAGATTTTAAATCCGGTGTTGATCTGCTATCGACCATTCACCCTCGGAGTAGCAAAGGGGAAGTGACATATGACACGCACCCGATCAGCAACGTTTTTAAGGGGGGGCGCCTTTTTTCTCAAGCATCTATGAGAAATATGCACGTTTTAAAAAAACCTTTTTGTATTAAAAAAAAATAAAAACATATAAACTTAAAAAATGACCGAAGATAACATGTTACAAGAATGCTTTCCCGGGTGTAGCCCCATTTAGACCTTTGGGGGCCTAAAGATTGCATCCTATTAATCCAAAGGCTTCCCAAGAGGGGAAAAAAAATTGGGATCGAGGTAAAAAAAATTTCCCCTAACCTAAGTAAAGAGGAAAAATGTAGCCTTACAACAGTTCAAAAAAGACCGACTGATTGTTTAAAAAAGGAAAGGGTGGGCACAGTGATCCCTTAAAAAAGATTACTAGCACAGGAAAAAAAATTTAAACAATTCAAATCAACATTTATAAGAAACTTAGAAGTGATCCACAATACAATAAAAAAACAAATAGGATGAAATTCATAGCGATTGAGGCAGCAAACGTAGTCAAATTATCTCGAAACGATAGGAAGTTTCTTACCAGGGCACACCCCGAGTGCAATTCTTTTACAAGACGTTCCCAAGGTACACAAAACTCATCTCGAGACCCCCGTGCGGCAATCGTCTCAGGTGTGTAGTCAGATCCCTGGACCAATGCGGCAAGCTTTGTGATCAATTCCTGCAGCCGATAGTCGGCTTAAAGATAGAACGCATACTTTCTGCATAGACTACTACACAATTCCTGCAAGGAAATCTCTAATAATCAAAGTCCACACACAGATATCTACAATGCCCCACTAAGACATACAATCCTTAAACCACCAATGTCCCGTACGAAGAAGAAGATAGAGGAGTTAGGGAGGACATTGAGGTCATGATCCTATCCCACACCAATGAATAATTAAATTTTTTAATGACCCAACTCGATCTGGTGTTGACAAAGAATCTTTCTTTAGCGATTCGAGAACGGGAGTTTTTTTTCTACAGCTACAGGACCAATCGATGGGTGTCCCCCGGTTGCTTCGGGGTATGCTAACCTGTTTCGTCGTCTATGTTGGAGAAAACTTAACATTTTTACAATCCTCCCTTACCAACCACAAATAATCGCCAAATTGAGGCAGCTATGTGGATGAAGTATCCTTATTGGCGTGGCACGGAGGGACCAACACGATGACTTTTGTGAATACATTAAGTTTGCGCACCAACTTAAACTCAAATTTTACAGCACAAAATAGAAAAAAATGAGAACGCATTACATTAGATGTACAGGCGTCACAAAATAGGAGTACCACGTGATTTGGAAACCTGTTTATATTCCAAACAGCCAATCTGTACGCACATAATAAATTGTTGACCACCGACAAAGTTATATTTCAACAATTACCAGGGGGGTGGTGGTGTGGTGTGGTTAACATTTAAAAGGCCATATAAAAAGGTTGAATTTTAATACGTGTCCGACGCATCTGCACTAACGAACAGCAATTGGCAGAACAGTAAAAACAAAAATTTTGAGAGAAGTTAGGCAACATGGGTATAATGAAAAGAACTTATAGAAAACAGCTGAATACAAATATCAGCAATAGACTCATAGAAATCTTGTTTAAATACTAAGAAGAAAACCCAAACAGTGATAAAATCATGGTTACTTTCTACCAATGACACAACACTCTAATATGAATAAGAAGGAATCAATACTAAATTTTGGAAAGTGATGATATGGGGGATCACAAAGTATGGAAACTCAGGTTCAAAGAGCCGCCCACATTTGTTTTTAAAAAGAGGTCCGAACACATAGGGAGCATTTATGTATCACTCATACATAAGTAAAATAACGATAGTAAGGATGAAAACGTCATTAAAACAGAAAGAAAGGATACATTTCCCTGCCTGGAATTATCTAAATCAACTGCTCGTCATAATTAAGGCGACCTACCATTAAATCACCCCCTTACACTGGCACAGCAGATAAAAATCCTTGAATATTTTCACATGCAAGTACCACACAAGTTGAGTTTATCTTAATAAAATGTGTCCATGCGGTTCTTGTCTATATAAGGACAAACCAAAAGAGTCAATTCGAGCATACGTTTGGAAAAATGAACATAACTGCTAATATGTTTTACATTTAAAAAAAAAATTGATAAGATAATAACGATAACAGTTTAGAGAAACCCTTCTTTGGCTCGTCACTTCAATGCCAGTATAACCACGGCGTAAGTGAACTCCGGTTGGAGTGTTAATTGGAGCATGTAATGCAAAGGAATAGAACGGGTTAAAACCCGTCTTTACAGCGGGAAGCCTATTGGATTAAAAGGAATGGCAATTCTTTAGCCCCAAAGGTCTGAATATGAGGCATACAGCCTGAAAGCATTCTTGTAACATGGTCATCTTCGGTACATTGTTTAACGTTTAATATTTCTTTATTTGTTTTTAATACGAAAGGTATTTAAACCGTAGCAAGTTCTCACTACGCATAGCTGAGAAATAATGCGCCTGCCCTTCGAAACGTTAAGCCTGACGAGTGCGTGCGCTCGTCAGAGTGTCAACATCCTCCTCCTGCCTACTTCCGAAGGAGTGTAATAGTCGTCCGATAGCAGCTCAACACCGGACTTCATGTGAATCAAGTAAACCATTCGCTCCATAATTTTCAACTGCATTCTTTGAATTTTTAAATGTTTGTCCTAGAATTTTTTGGAAATATACATATAAAAAAATTAATACTTGCATATATAAAGAAGTATGAACAAGCTAGCTACTGTGATATTTAAACTGAAGCTATAGCGACCTGCAGAGCTGATGCAGGCCAAACAAGGAGGGATATCCAAAACTAGGAATAGGTTAGACACTGTTAATGGACAATATTTGCAAAGTAGACTTGTTCTGCAAATGATCTTTAACAATAAGAAATCAAATCCTTAGTGAGACTACCCCTTTACAACTTTGCGCTTTCTAATTGATTGCCCTTTATAGCAGCAAGCTCTCGTTCACTTCTCTAAACTGTTTGAAAGTGTGCGAGTAATCAATTAGTTTGTTTGTAATCCACAAGACTCTTCAAACACAACTTGATTGATTACTTATTTTGAAACACTATATCTGAAACAATAGAGCAACTGAGAAGAGCTTGCTGTAATAAAGGCAGTTTTCAAATATCGGAGCCAGTTAAAGACCATGCACCATCACACAAACTTGCAGCTTGTGAAAAGCATCCAAAACCACAGTAGATAAAAGGGCCACATGTAAGACCCCTGTTTAGCAAAGGTGAAACTTTAGTTGGGGTACGGAGGGGACTGTTCCCCCCCCACATTTTTCTGTGGGGGGAAAACGGTCCCCCCCCACCTTTATAGCCACTTCAACTAAAAAATAAACCATGTGAAATGCATGAAAATCTACGGTAAGTGGGAGAGCAGGGCATCAGAGGAGGAAGAAAGTTAGCCGTCTGATCCTCCTATATTTCTGTGCATCTTGGGGGGTTAGAGTAGGTAGCAGCCTCAAGTGTCAGTACAGAGTGAGAGAGAGCAGTACGCTGATTGAGTGTAGAGCAGGAGTCAGCAGGGGCTGGCTTCACCATCAGAACATGCTCACAGTCCCCGCACACTTTTTGTATCTGGGGCTGTAATCTTTCCCTCCCATAGTATGACCACTTCCACTAGCTCATCCCTCATCAAGAAGGGAAAGCTCTAGCCACAAACTGCCAACTGCACCAGACTACCGAGACAGGTAAGCGAGGGGACAAGAGTGCCAGCGTTCTGTGTGTGCATGTGAGTAGGTATGTACTGTATATGAGAGCGAAGTGTATGATACTGTACAGCCCATGTTCTAGCCATGTCACTTCTTCCCTCACATATACGCCCTGGGGAACAATGAAAGAGACTATGAGCGGCCCAAACAGCAATTTAGAAGTACAGACTGGCAAAAAAACTACAACTTCTTATAGATAAAGGGTAGAGGAAACCATCAAATTTGTTACCCCGACTATTAACACCAATAGCAAAATCCAAAAACTAACCCCTAGAGACATAAACCAAAGCCTAAATAAAAAATATACCTGGCCACCACACGTAATTCTAAATATACCCAGCATAAAGCATAGCGCACAAGTACGCCCCGCAAAAATTAACGACCGTGTGAACATACCTTAAGGGTACGTACACAAGGAAGTAATAGTAATGCTGATTCTTTGGTAGATACAGTCAGGATCATGACTCAGAACCGGCGTCCAATCCGCGACAGAAAACATATTTACATTATACCCTATGCTAAAAATACTGCGTCATATCCGTATAGATGACACTGATTTTACTTGAAATTTATCGCTGCATACTGTCAGCGCCTACACATAATTCTTCTTCAAATGAGTTTTATTCACTAACCTATGCACTCAATGGATAGGAGGGAGAAATCTGACCTAGGGAGCGTGTTGCTACATCGGAATCTTCTTCTGCGTTTGCAAAGCGTCGTAATTCTTCAACAAGCAAACTACACTGTCAGTGCGGAAAAACCATCATGTGAGCCCACCCTAAAATGTGTGTATGCGTGTCCTGTGTTCAATATAAGTATATATACACACACAATTAGCTGGAATACCCTTGGCTAATTTAGTATTAGCTCAGGCGGTACATGTTTAAGTATATTTAAATAATCTCTGGTGTAAAGGTGCGTAATAGATACATCTCCCTGTTGTAACAGCTAGTGTAATGTAGTAATCTCTGCGGGTACGGATGATAAACTAACTCTGGGTTATACAGTGGGTAATTAGTCTCATCTCTACCGTATCAGTGTGTAATGTAATATCTTTGTGTATGCTTGTGATAATGTAATTTCTCCTGGTCCATGGGTAAATCTATGTAGTAATCTCTAGGGTTATGTGTGTGTAATGTAATCTCTCTAGGGGTACAATGAGTAATGAAATCTCCTGGGGTACAGTTTGTTAATGCGAAATCTTTTTCCCCCCCCGGGGAACAAGAGTGTAAAAGTAATTCTCTGGAGTACAGTGTGTCGTAATGTAGTAATCTCTGGGTATACAGTGAGTAATGAAACATGTAAATCTCTGTGGTACAATTTGTGTAATTAATCCTGGGGTATGGTGTACAATATAACCTCTAGTTGGTACATGTGTTTATTAAATACTTCTGAGGGTTACAATAGTTAAAATGTTTATACTATGTGTACAGTGTAATGTAATCTGTGATATTATGGTGTACATGTAATCTCGGATACAGTGAGATAATCGTAGTAATCACTAGGTTACAGAGAGTAAATGTAATCTCTCATGTATGGAGTGTGTTAATGCAATCTCAGTTGGTACATTGTGTAATGTCATCTCTTGGGTTATGGTGTAATAGTCATCTCTATGGTCCAGTGATAAAGTAAATCTTTTGGGTATGGGTGTGATGTAATCTCTGGAGTACAGTGAGTAATGTAATTCATTTCTAGGGTTCCGTATTGGCGTAAATATAATACATTTTGGGGTACAGGGAGTTATATTAATTCTTGAGTACAATGTGCACTTCATGTCTAGGTGCAGTTAGTAATGTAAATGTCTATGTCATACCATGTGTAAATATAATTAATTTCTGTGGTGCAGTGAGTGATGTCATTTCTGGTGTAATGGTAAGAGATATAAATCACACAATTTTTGGGTAGCATGTATAGACATAAATTACTCCTAGGGCACAGCTGAAATTGTATTCTTTTTATTTTTCCCCCCTCATTCTGTATGTGTTGTATAACACCAATTCAATTGGCGTATTAAATGGGGTATGAGGAGGTCATTATGCAAAATATGCTGCATTGCTCAAATGTTTTTTCTATTTCCAAATAGAGCGGGGTGATATTATAGGTGCGCAGTTCGGTTTCATTTGCCAGGGCTGTCTTTTTTAGACCCATGTCCGGCTCTAAACTTTCAGTAATTAGAGAGCTCACACCATTAACCTTACACAGATTGCACATAAAAAGTGTTTTGGCCAAAAGGACTTCCAGCCCGTCAACCATGGCTGGGGAGCACACAGCACTCCCTCAGACCTCCTAGCTGGGTTAGAGGGATGAACGTTTCACTGCATGGACAGAGGATAGAGAGAAGGAAGGGAGAGGAAGAGAAAGGGAAGGTGAGTGAAGGAGGGAGGGAGGATAGGAAGATAAGGGATGATAGGGAAAGATTTGGTACCCCCCACCCCGTTTTGAACAAAGTTACGCCCCTGCTTGTTATAGGGTCTAAAAACTCAACTTATTTGCCCATTAGGTTACCCAGGTCAGAGCAAGAATGGACATTTGTCTTTTTTTAACCATACCTATGTATACTATATACACTTCCATATAGTGTATAATGTTAATAAGTATAAAACCTCCTCTGTTTTCCTCATATGGTTATTAACGTAATATGGATAGGTCTCGCGCTTGCTATCCTTGAACTGAACACTGTACCCTTCACATTAGGGTATATTCACAATAACGGCTTAGTATCTTGCGAAAATTGCAACACGCTTTTAATTCGTGTGTCTATTGCGCATTATATGCGGCAATATGCGCGCACGCAATTTACTGGTAGATTCATATGGATCTTTCCTTAATGTGATACACACATCGTTCCCGTCATAGCGGGGAGAATTGACAATGTCAATGTTAGCGGCGAGTACCCAACCACTGACAATGCAATGTCTATGCATGCCGCCCCTCCGCTGCTTTGTGAATACGCGCAGTGGTAGTCCAATGCTCACGGCGAATTGCAGCGCATACTTAACGATGCCGCAATCAGCCGTGTGAACAACCCTTAAAGCAAGTGAACTGAATGGAACCCTACTCAAGTTTTGTACATACCTCCCAGCAGTACCCTATTTTCTGCAAGAGGTCATAATCCTGTGAAAGGGTTCACAAACAGGTGTGAATTGTTCAATAAAAAAAGGACAACTTAGGAATGGGACTGCTTGGTCTCACAGCTGTCCCACAATATATGATTGGAAATCTTTTAGAAGGAGCGTAAATCTTTCAACACTATAGAAAAAGAGTCATGAAGATGGGTTCACTACAACGTTTTTACCATAGATTATATTATAGACTTTTTTTTTTAACATATGGTCTATAAAAACGAATACTATTGTATCGGATTTACTTCTATTTCTTAACACGTATCTGTCCTACCATAAAGTACGTTCTTGCATACGTTTGTATCCTTTTTTTAAATAAAAAACTTATATAAGTTTAAAGATAACCTGTCACAGATTATGCCCCCCACTTCTCGAGGACAGCCAAAGCTAGTGTCAGACTTGCTGTTTCCACGCTGTGTCCCTTATTACTGTAAATCTGTAGTTTTCGGTACATATTAATGCTCAAATCTTGGCAGTTTTCAGCGCCAGAAAAGAGTCAAACCAAGAGTCTTTTTTTTTACATAACCCCGCCCACCTGAGAGGCTAGCCCCGCCCACCT
This sequence comes from Phyllomedusa bahiana, assembly GCA_025379985.1. NCBI lineage: Eukaryota > Metazoa > Chordata > Amphibia > Anura > Hylidae > Phyllomedusa > Phyllomedusa bahiana. Next base: position 71,091 of record JAODAL010016225.1, on the reverse strand, counting down.
TCAACTTGATAATCTCTATTACATTTTGAATATTGAAGAAATATAGAATAACTGTCAGTTGGGCGGGGCTAGTCTTTGGATGGAGGCGGGGCTAACACCTGCACATGAATAAAAATTTGAGCAATTAAATGCTCTAAAAACAGCTGCATCTTAACAGAATAAGGGGCACAGTGCTGGAAACAGTCAGGTCTGACACTAGCTTGTGCTGTCCTCAGCAAGGGGGTATAACCTATGTGACATTGTTCTCTTTAAGGCCATGTATCACTGTAACTACGGCTTTATTTGTGGACCCGTATTTCAGCCCATAATTTGCGGTGTAAACTGCGCGAATTAGGCAGAAAATACGGCCCCATGTCATTATGCGGTAATCCACAGTTTCTCATCATAGCAACTATGGATTACAGTCTCCTCTCCCCGCTGGGTGAATCCGCCAAGCGCGGGGAGAGAAGTGACATAGTGAATTTACTAGCGGGAATATACAATAATTAATAGTCTTATATCTTGGCCATTGAGGTGCCGTGCCCCTTCCGCTCCCTCGCCCCGTCCACAATCTACGGCGTATTCGGGCGTATTACGCCCCGCAATATCAGCCATTTGAACCATATCCTTAGTCAAATGTCTGTGAGTTCAAAGTCAATAAATATTGTGATTTTAATAGAATCAACGTATACGTTAAACGTATGCCAACGTATTCAATACGTTTCCAAGTCGTCATTGACTTCATACAAGGAAACAAAAGGATTCTAGCGCTTTATTTTTTTGCAGTACACAAAAAACGTAGTTGACTATGTTTTTCTGAACCTAAAAAGAAAAACAGTATATGGATGTAAAGTGAGTCGAACATATTCATACGGAGGCGACCGTCTGACTTTCACTGTTTCACCAATTGGTTCTATGGATACTGTCCAGTGATACATTACAATTCTGACCTGTTTAGGTTCTAAACCTCACTTTTTATTGCCATAGGTTACTATGGCAAAAGAGTAGTTTTAGATCTAAACAGTTTCATACAAGTGAGACCCTCGGGTCTATCAAAACATACGCTTGACGTAAGCAATGAACGTCTGTATGAACCTAACATGAAAGTATAATGTGCTGAAGGCTGTTAAAACAAGAAATAGTATTCCAAAGAATGAGTGGCATCTAAAGGGTTACTCTGCAGGTCCATACTGAGTTTGGGGTCGGCCGGGGCGTGGGTGTGGTGTATCTATCTGTCCTCCCAATCCCTGAATTTGTCTCACAAACAAATCAGTGCCACACTAAAGATGCAAGCTTTAATCATTTTCGTGAAAAGCCTACAATTTGATCAAGAGGAAATGCAGGACAACGAAAACCCCAAACTTCCAATTCTGTCCCGACTCCCCACAATACCCAGTTGTGTCAACCTTCTCTGACGTTGCTCTAATTAGAGAGGGCCCCTCTTACAGGACCTTTTGTATTACCTCCCCACGAAGAGACAGCATATAACCCTTTAGCATCGCCAATGAACCCACATGATGCAGTCCTGTACGGAGCGCGTCGCTGTGAGACGGATGTGGCTTCCATCTCTCCTGCTGTCCAGACCATCTTCCTATATAAAAATACATCGCCGCAAGGTTGGAAACCTCCTATCACAAGCCATCATTTTCTTTGCGTTAACTGCTTCACTCCAGGATCAGTAGCAACGCTGTGACATACAAGCTCAATAAATCAAGCTACAGACCCTTTATCCAATCGACTTACGCGGCACTTAAAAACCGAGTCATCAAGATAAATGAAGCTAAACCCACCACTGAGGAAGAACTCCCTCAACATAGACAAATGCTAATTTATAATCAGTTTCATGGCAAAGCTGAGAGACGACCATTAAGAAGTGCCATAAACTATCCACCCAAGCAGCCTTCTCAATGAACAAAACCTCAACTGCATTAGGGATTTGTCACAGTTTTAACTCACACTGGGTTTATTTATGTCGTTTTACACCTAGTTTAAGTCACATTAATATGACCGAGCAGCTAAGTCCAAGTAACCCCACAGCGCGGCTAGATGGGCTGGGTGTGTACCAATAAGGATCCTTATAGGTAGTCCACAGCGTATCATGGAGTCATGGAGACTGTCAATCCACAGCTGCTGAGGGGCCAATAGAGCCAACCACCACCATCCGAGGGAGCTCCCCACAGCGCTTGAGGGTCCATAAGAGCCAACACCACCATCCAGGCCCCACAGCTGCTGGAGAGTCCCACTAGAGACCGGCAAACCACCACCATCCATTGATCCCACAGCTGCTGAGGTACCATAGAGCCAACACCGCCATCCAAGGGAGGCTCCACACTGACTGAGGGGCCCTAGAGCCAACACCACCATCCAGGTCACCCCACAGACAGCTGGAGGGTCCATAAATGAGACACAACACCACCATCCAGGGGCTTCCCACAGCTGCAGAGGTCCATTAGAGAGCCAACAAACCCCACCAGACCAGTGGGTCCACAGCTTGCTGGGAGGTCCATAGAGCCAACACCCCCATTCCAAGGGCTCCCACCGCAGCTGGATGTGGTCCAAGATTCAACACCCACCATCCAGCGCCCCACAGCGTGCAGAATGGTCCGTAGAGCCAACACACACATCCAGGAGCTCCTCAAAAGCTGCTGGAGGGTCCATAGAGCCAAACCACCACCATCTAGGGCCCCACAGCTGCTGAGAGGACCATAGAGCCAAGCACCACCATACCAGGAGCACACCACAGCTGCTGCAGGAGCATCGGAACGCAATCAACCACCATCCAGGGCATCCCACAGCTGCTGGAGTATCCATTAAGCCAACACCATCACTCACAGGGGCACCAAAGCTTCTGTAAGGTGCCGTGATTTTGGCTCTATGGACCCTCCAGCAGCTGGGAGCCCCTGTATCTGGTGTGTTGGCTCTATGAACCCTCCAGGGAAAACAAAAAAATAAAGCAGCTGTGAGCCCGCCTGAGATGGTGGAGTGATTTGAGCCTCAATGCCTACTCCAGCAGCTTTGGGACCCCTGGAAGGGGTGGAGTTGGCTCTATTGGACCCTCCCGCAGCTGTGGAGAGCCCCTGGATTGTGGTTTTGGCTCTATGTGGACCCACCAGCAGCTGTGGGGCCCCTGGATGGTGGTGTTGGCTCTATGGCTCCTCCAGCACTGTGGAGCCCCTGATGATGGTGGTGTTGGCTCTATGGACCCTCCAGCAGCTGTGGAGCCCCTGAGATGGTGGTGTTGTGCTCTAAGGACCCTCCAGCAGCTGTGGGAGCCCCCTGAAGGGGTGGTGTTTGGCTCTATGGACCCTCCAGACAGTCTGTGGTAGAGCCCTTGGATGGTGGTGTTATTGGCTCTATGGCTTCCCTACCAAGCAACAGTGGGAGCCCCTGATGGTGGTGTGGGCTCTATGCCCCTCATCACTTGTGGAGTCCCTGGATGCGGGGTGGTTGTGGGCTCTGAGACTCGCTCCCGCACTGTGGAGCCCCTGGATGGTTGTTGTATGGCTTTCTATGGACCCTCCACAGCTGTGGGAGCCTCTGGAGAGTGGTAGTTGGCTCAATGGACCCTCCAGCAGCTGTGTGAACCCTGGATGGTGGTGTTGGCTCTATGGACCCTCCAGCAGCAGTGGGAAGCCTCTGGATGGTGGTGTTTGTGCTCTATGAATGACCCTTCAGCAGACTGTGGGAGCACCCTGGATGGTGGTCTTGTGCTCTATGGCCCTTCCAGCAGCTGTGGGAGCCCCTGGAATGGTGAGTTGTAGGCTACTATGGCCCCCTCCACTGCGTTGGGGCCCCTGGATGCGGTGTTTGTTTGGCTCTATGGACCCTCCAGCACTGTGGAAGCCCATCTGGATGGATGGTGTTGCTCAATTGCGGACTCCTCTCAGCAGCATTGGTGGGAGTCCCTTGGATATGAAGATGGCTTCTAAATGGACCCTCACATCAGCTGTGGGAGCACAGCCTGGATGATGGTGTCTTGGGCTCTATGGACCTCTCCAAAGCAGCTGTGGGGGCCCCATGGAATAGGTGGATGTTGGCTCTGTGCTCCCTTCATCAGCTGTGAAAGTGCCACCCGATGGATGAGGTGGTTTTTGGCTCTATAGCCCCTCCAGCAGCTGTTTGGAGCCTAGATGGGTGGTGTATTGGCTCTATGGCCCCAACCAGCAGCTTGTGGGAGCCCCATGGATGGTGTGTGAAGGCTCTATGGTCCCTCCCAGCTGTGGAGCCCCTGATGGTGGTTGTTGGCTCCTAATGGACCCTCCAGCAGCTGCGTGGAGAGCCTCTGGATGGTCTTGTGTTGGCCTATGGCCCCTCCAGCAACTTGGGGATGCATATTCGGATCCAAGACCTGTGACAACCTACCCAGGAGCCTTATGGAGTCACGCTCTCCAGCCATCTAGACTGCTGTCCTGTGCCTGCACACATCCAGTTACATCTGGATAATGGACATTGAGATAATAGTGACTGGCCCTGTGTAGATTCTGTTTGGCACAATATAGTAGGTAGCCAATAATCAGCTTTAAATTTACTGCATATTTTTATTGTGCTCCAAAGCAACAATAGATCAGTGCAAGCTTGTCACTTTGGCATATCCGGACCTGGAGGTCACTATTCTGAATATCTATATGGGAAGTCTGTTAGGGAGGAAAATGCTTAAACATGAATTCTTGTGCTCTGCTTGAATTCTTTTGTTCTTCTATTAAATTTTCATTGAGGAAAATATTTATTGGCCCCAGTGTTTTAAAGACTTTTTTCAACAGGTACCTTTCCTATTTACTTGTCCTGGCAACATCATATACAATAACACTTTGTAGTATAGAAAGCAATTGCCTGTTTTCCCATTAGAGGCAAACAGAGTTGGACAAGGCATTTTGGCGCCCTAGGCAAATTACAACCCTCCACTCCCTCTCGCTGCCCCACGAAAAGATCAAATCCCGGTCCTGACCTGACGTCATGGCAACATAGCCGCGCCCGCCCTAGCAAAATGCTGAAAAAGCGCACAATTGCACCACGTTTTTTTGGAGCTGCAGATAAATCTTTGTCTGAAACGATCTGATGGGTTCTAATTTGTATTTTTTTTTATTTCCTTTGCAGCGCCATTTTCTGAACCCAATAACTATTAAACTTTCACTCTAATAGACCTGTATCGGGCTTGTTTTATTTGAGCACCGTTTCAGAATACCTGTGACTTTTTAATCACTTTTAATTCACAAATTTTGTGGCGTCAATTAGTGCGCTAAAAAACCCTTCTAATTGGTGCTGGGTATTTTTTTTAGTGTCCATCCACTGTGCAGGATATATAAAGTTAATAATCAATAAATTGGAATTAAACTTGACAATAGGCAATTATGTTTTAAAATTATCTATCAATTGCATGTTTATTATTTATTTTTAAATCTTTTACAATTTATTTTTTCTAACTTTTTAAGATATTTTATACATTTCTTTTGCGTAATTTTAGTCCCGCTTTGATTCTTGACCACTAGAGGTTTATGAACACTTTTTACATTGTTATCCAGCATACTATTGTATTACCAGAATACATGATTATTGCAAGCAACTCCATAACAATCCTGCCCATAGCCCTCTGGTAAGATGAATTAGGTGCAGTAAGTTGGCAGTGTTTATTTTTGTGGGCCCCGCCTTTTTTTTCATTAGGCTCCTGCCTAAACTGACTGTATAGCTAGTGTATATCGATCATGAGTGGTTGCCCTCTAACCTGTACGAACTGTTATGAAGCCACGTTGCATCAACTAGCAGCTTTAGTAGTTAAGAGTCCAGTGACAGAGTATAATACCCAGTCCTTGCCACTGAAAGTACAGGAACCCGGCTGTAACTAACAGTCTATCAAATACCACTAGAGTATAGAGTGCTGGTTCAGCTCCCGAAAGCCCTTCCTTAACATAATTGTGCCCCCTTTCGCTGAAAGACTGGAGGAAAATCACCCCTAGGTTTATATCCCACCGATGCCTACATGTAATCCACCACCCCTAAGGTCTGATTTCAAACAGGGGAAAATTATAGCGCGGAATTGTCCCCTGCCCCTTGCAAATAAAAATTTGTGCTCTAATACGATTGAGATTCTGCCAAAATACGGTAATCCATATTTCTCATAGAGAACTATGGATTATCTCTCCTCTCCCCCGCTCCGGACAATAAGATCGTATGTACTCCCGGGGAGATAAGTCTATACACTTTCCAATTAACTTTCGGCGCATACACGCCACACGATTAATGTATGACCTAATGGCCGACGGGCCCCCCACCAGCAGCTAAATTGGGAATTACGCACTGATCCAGCGCGAGCTCCCGAAAGAACATGTAACGTGCCGCACTACATCGTGTGAAACTAACCCTAAGAGACAAACAGGAACAGGTTTTGGACTGGTAAAATACATTGTACATCAAAAGCAATCAGCTATACGGGTCCATCCGCACGGCATGGTTCTATTAAAGTCAGATTTTCAGACAGTTTGTGGTTTGGAAACCATCCGAAAACAAGAAAACATCCATAGACGTTAATTATTGTGGGGGGGGGGGGGGGGGGGGGGGGGGGGGGGGCGGGAACAAATTCATTCATAGTCTTACACTGAACGGATTTATTCAGCCAGACGGCTTTCACGAAAAACTTGGAAGTGTGCACAATCCCCCCCGCCTTGTTTTCGGACGGAAGGTGTGCAAATTCATAGTTTATTGGGAATGGTTGAATCCGCAACACCGCGGACCTGACCGTTTCCCCAAAACCTTTGAAAAGAGGATAAAATGCCAAGCCTATGCTTTCTGTTCATTGCAATGTAGACCTTGTAATATTGAACCTTTTTGTGGTTGCCTGTATCAGAACCTAAGAATCTTTACTGTCCTCACAAAAGGGCCACTCCATCCTAGTTCAAGTGCATAACTTTCCACAAATGATGTATTACTTTTAGTAGGACAAGACATCTAGGACTGATCGAGCTAGTAGTTTGAGACTGCCCTAGTAATCCAAAGGTATCAGATTGCTTGCATGTCAAAGTCCCCACAGCCCATCCAGGAGACAGAAACACACTCGAGTATGTTTTATGCGAAATCGCTTATGAAGTGCAATGAGCCCCCTTTCTGTTTTGTTAATAAAGGGACATAATACAAATAGTAATCCATGAAAAAAATTGCAAAAGAGATCCTAAATCTAATAATGGAAACCTGAAGGTGATATAAAACTAGTGACGAGGTCAGTCTAATATAATTAGGGATAATGGCTAAATTTTATAGCTCACTTATTAACAGATTGGAGCGTTTCCAATAATAAGCCTGCGGGTAGTACTGTCTATAGCATCTAGTAGATACAGGTTGATCAAACAGTCGCCATGCAGCTTCAAGTCATACAGGAAACAGCAATGATGGGGTTTGAATACCCCCCAGCATTACATCTGTATTATCACACGCTCCTGCTTGCAGAGAAAAAAATAAAAAAAAGCAATGCGAATAATTAAGGATATAATTAGGCGATTGCTATTTATGTAATTTCCTAATATATTACAGCGTGCAAGACAATCAAAGGTCAGAAAGATTCAAAGTTCTGATTGAGCGATACATCCTTTGAGTTATACAGCATGGTGTAGAAGAAGTCACGCACGTCAATGAATGCGAACATGGGGGTCAAGTTGGGTATTCCAAAAAAATTTAATGGATAGAGAGTCATCTGTAAGCCCTTAGGTGGCCGTTCACAGCACGGCACAAGGACAAATACGGCCAGTTTTCCGGACGGTACCTGTCCTGTTTTGCGAGGCCGTTACCTCACGGCCGCAGGGGTGGGACGGCTTTTCTCGCGCGAATGAAGACGGAGAGGAGCCTCTCCACCCCCTCCCATTGAGATCATCAGATGTACCGTCCGGAAACCGGACCGCCGGCGACAAAACAGTCGGGCGTAAAAACCCGTGACAGAGAGGGACTGCTGCACGGGTTTTCCATAGGAGCCCGTTGCTGCGCTCATTTTCGTCCGATTACCCATCGGTCCTGCGAAAAACCGCAAATCCCGCCTTGACAAAGAAACCGGCCGAAAACCTGTGCAGTGGGGACAATGCCCTTAGTGTTAAGGAGGGTCCTCCTTGCTGGGAATCCCAAGTATCCATAAAAGAAAGTGGAGAGCAAGTATTCAGTCTCTCTAGCAGCAGCACTATAGGTGAAAAAAAGAAGCATTCTACTCAATTCCAATGGAAATAAAAATGACCTCTGTGCGGTTTGGACTGTCCCACAGGGAGAAGGTGGAAACCTTGGGGGTCCATGCATTGCGTGCGCATCCTCTGGCATGGAAGCAAGAAGAGAGACAGAAAGCCAGGAGGAATGAAACAATAGTTGCGCAGTGTTGGGCCCCACAAATCACTCTCCTCATTGTGGCTCCAAATTCAAGGCCGGGAAGACAGGTAGGCGATAGGTAAGCGACCGCCTACACGCCCACTAAGCAGGTTCATCCCAGCAGAAAAGGGGGCGCAAGGAGGCATGGATGGGCTGAATTTTCCTATTAGGGGGGCACAATATGCCTTATTTGATAAGGCACCAGAATACCTAGTCTCAGTCCTGACTTCAAAGGCCCCCCCACCCGACCTAAAAAAAACAGTCTGACACGAACTTGTTTATAATGTGTAGATTTCCTACCAAAGCTAGATAAACCATTCATAACTGTCAGGAGCGTAGCAATAGGTGGATTGCCAGAGGTAGCAGTCGCTACCGGCCCAAGAGCGCTAAAGGGGCCCAAAGGTCCATCAGTAACGATACAACTACACCGAATATTATCAATGTCACATTGCGTAGGCAGTGCCCCTTAATATTAGGTTATTGGCATTGGGCTTTATAGTTATGCCCTTTCCTGCCTACTGTTATAGAAATTTACTTTGGCGAAATCTTGGGTAAAGTGTTTTGGATTTATCCTGATCAAGGTGAAATCATACAACCAATCACCAGCCTTAATTCCCCAGACAGGAAAAATAGAAGTGTACAATATCATATGATCTGATACACCTCCTTTCTTGTTTGTGATTGGTTGATTAAGATTTATACCTTGCAATCTCCTGCCTAAATTCAGGATTTGGCCAAACCTATCCTTCCTGAATCCAAATTGCAACACTATAAAGTTATTGTACTCTTTTAGGTAAAAAGAGGAGGAAATTAAAACAGATTATCCCTTCTTTTATTGAAACGCTGACAATTCCATTAAAGGGAAAGAGAAATCAAAAAAAAAATGACTTATTTGTTTAACTCAGCATTTTTTTATGTCTATAAACACATCTTGTAGGAATTTTTGGTACTCTTATGTTTTTTTTTTTCATTTTTCCTTATCACTTTTCCAGTATTTTTTTAATAATTCCTTAAGTCCATTGCAGTTTTAAACTTTGGACCACTAGCCTAAAAATAAGCCCTGACTACTTCCTGTTCTGTTTAGAGAGCTTTTTCAGCCGTGACCTCATATTCAGTATATAGCAGGGTCCACACTAAATGAGATCCAGCCATTGAGTGTACAGATAACAACCGGATCCACCAGTCACAAGAGAGATTCACAGCCCTCCCTCTCCCCATCCCTTCACAGTGAAAACTCCTATACAAGGTCTATGGGTACAGAATCATGTCTTACAGAAATCTCTACATGGCATTAAGCGCTGCTGTATAAGTAACTCTCTGAACTGGCTGTGTAAAGCAGTTGCAAAGCAAGAATGACTTCTCCCACAATCATATATAGATGGCCGAAAAGAGAAATACTACAAACAGGAAAAATAGAAAAAAAACGACAAGAGAGGAAAAGAAAAGGATCAAGGGGCCTTGATTTAATAAGTAAAAAAAAAAAATTGGCAACAGATTCCCTTTAAGGTTTATGTAGATTAAACTGGACAGTCCCTTTAAGGCGATGTTCACACGTTGAATTTTGCCAATTCAGAAGATCCGCACCTAATTTCACCACATTTCTATTTTAGTGGTGGTGATTCGTGTTCTGGATGTCTTGCGGAACTTTGGGCGACATGTATGAAAGGAGCTGCGGAAGAAGTCTGGCGTCTTTTCAGCCCGAAAACTGGCACAACCCTGTTCACTATATTTTTAACCAGGAGCACTCCAATATCATGCGCATTACAGAGCGCTCGTGGCACTTTGTCATACACCCTATTTCGGGGGCGTGCAGGAGGCGGGGCGCACTAGAACCATACGAAGCTACGCATTTATAGCTTCAGTTCGGCAAATCCCGTCGCATTACTGCAGGAACAGGTAGAGAACTTTCAAAGTGGTTTATCTGGGTCGCTTTGTAGCTAGAAAGCGCTAAATCTATGATCGGCAGTAGAACATGTTCATAGATTCAGGCGCATTCTACACTAATAATGAAAAAAATGGCGCCTGGGCGCCAACAATCATACATGTCGCCCTTAATGTCTAAAAAGGGACATTTTCTTTTTCTTTGTTTTTTTGCAATATGGATCCTAAATTAACGTCAGGAAATTCCTTGACATCTGTACTGAATCTTAGATTTCCAATTTAAAACAATGGGACATGGATTGCTTTCAGATATGGATGTGGAATCACATTCCATCTCGAATTCTGTGTCTAAATCCATCATATAAACATTGCCTAAAACAGTGTCTAGGAAGATACATGAGTAGGTTATGCTGCATATTTTCTATACACTCCCAGAAAATTGCTATATGCAGCTGTAAGGTGCCAATTGTCATTAAAGGGATGTTCCCATCCTGCATTTTGATGCATATGGATAGGACGTGCCATTAATGTGTGATCAATACATACCTCTGGGACCCACACACACTATCTCAAGAACAGGCCCTGAAACTTCTCCATTTTGAATGGAGAGTTGGTTGGAACTCAGTTGGAGTTCTGGTTGCAGCTAAGAGTTCTCAGCATCTTTCTATTCAAAATGGAGAGGTTTCGGTGCCAGTTCTTGAGAGAGGTCAAGGTCCCAGAGGTTGGAATCTGCACCTATCACACATTAATGGCAAGGCAATAAGCCAACAATGTGAATAGCGGGAAAATCTCTTTAAGGCTTACCTAAAGGGGTTGTCTCACTACAAAGATTAGCTTTCAACATGTAGGGAAATGTAAATTAAGACTTTTTTCCAAATATATTGCTTTGTTTTTTGTTTTTTGCTTTGTTGAGGAGATAAGAGAGATTTTATCTGCTCTGAGTGCAAACAGACTCGACTCCCCTTCTCTCTTTTACTCTTTATCTTATCTGATAGCAAGAAGTGACATCAGCTGAGAAACAGACTGTGTTATTTCTAGCAAAACAAAGGAGACTAATTACTTTTGTTTCATTTTAGAGCAGACAGCTTTAAAGCTCATAGATAAAATCCCCTGCTCTCATGTCAGAATGTTGGGGTTCAGCGGTACACCGCGTGACTACTTCTGTCCAAATTGAACAATGATTGCCGGCATGAAGAAATGACACCAAAACACAGAGAGCTGGTATGACCTCCTCCTCAGTGTGTGTACAAGCGCAGACTGACTCAGCCTTTATTACAATACAATGGATTTTACAAATTGCTTTCAGGGGCGTGGTTAAGTTCCTTTGTTTCTTGCATCCATCAGGAATGTAGCACTAGTTGATTGGTTCTCCAGATATGGTCATGGTTTCCACCCAGGTCCATGCTGCCACATAGTGGGGAGTGGTCCAGGAAGCAGGCGCCATCTTGGAGTATCTCTGCGGTTCAAGCTAGGCTTATATATGTGTAATAATGTTTTGCACCATAAACTTTATTAGAAAAATATATGCTTCCCTTCACAAGTGCAATTAGAAGAGCTGTGAAGATGGAGTTGATTTGCTAATAACTGCTTTAGAACCACCCACAACACGACCAGGAATAGACAGAAAGCATGAATCTAAAACCACTTGTGATCTCACTGAAACAACATGGTGAAACAACACCTTTACCCTTAAGCCGAACGCCTGAAAAGTAGTTAATGACCAGAAAACGTTTTTTAGTTTTTGCCTCCTTGCGTTTCAACAGTTGTAACTTTTTTATTTTTCACTGCGCAGCTGTATGTGGCCTTGTTTTATTCGAGACAAGTTGTACTTTATGGGGGATATAGTTTAAGTACACTTATAAATAATTGCATTATTTTTTTTTTATTAAAAAAATATATACTTATTTTATTATTTTTTTTTTTACACCATTCACATTTCACACTTAATAACTTGTTAGATTAATTCTACAGGTTATTACGGTTGTGTGGATACCAAATATGTATAGGTTTTTTTGTGCGTGTAATTTATGTACAATTATTTTTTTATTAAATATTTATTTTTATTTTATTATTATTTTTTTTTATTCCTTTTTTTTTTACACTTTTTATGGGTTTTTTTTTACTGTTTTTATTACTCCCATGAAGGGAGATCTGTTTTACATTTTTCTTAATTTTTTTTTTACACTTAGTAATGTTATTAGCATACTCTATAAGCTAATAATTTAATCTGTGTCAGTTGACACAGGCAGTGATTAGGACAGCACACAGTACGTCTAATCACTGCTTCATACACAGACAGTTATGGGGCCCGCTAGGTTCCCAGAAGCTGACTGTGCAGCCGTTTTCCCCGGGTCTCTTCGGGTCAGGGTGTTCCGATCACCCGACAGAGCACGGGAACCCTTTGATTTAGAGCGGGGTCGGACGAGGGGCGCAGCATGGGGGAGGGATCACATGACCTGGCGCGCCGACTCCGGGGCAAGTGTAGGGGAAGTTGGCGCGCTGTGCGGGATCGTTGGGCACAGCGCGCAGCGCGTGTTGTTTGGCGCGTCTGAGTGGCCGCTGTGACGGGTCCCAGAGGATGACGCGCGGAAGGGAGGGAGGGGGGGGGATTTATAACCGCCGCCCGGACCGCGCGGGAGCATTCCGGCACAGAGAAAAAATCATAGTGAAGTTCTGTGACTGTGAGGCGTTAGCTAGTTAGGGCCAAATGGTAGTCAGTCGATGGGCTTTTGGAGCAGCTGAGGAGAGCTGTGGAGGGACAGGGGACATGTTTCGTTGCAGCAGCAGGTGCAGGTGGTAGCGTTGGGGGGGGATGGGCCGAGGGGCCTTACCTCCTGCATCAACGGTTGGATGTTGCTTGGGGCCTCAGGCTCAAGACGCCGCGCTAGTCACCAATCGTTTCTGAGCCTGGGGGGGTGGGGGGGGTGGGGGGGAAACGTTACCCCCAGGTGCCGCCGTGGCCGTCAGAGGCCCTCAGGGGACCCTTCGGGACGAGAGGAGGCGCTGGCTGGCAAGCCCCGCTCGGTCTGGGCAGGAATCAGAGAAGGCGAGCGGGTCAGCGGGAGCATTGCAGCGGATGTCACGGGTAATGTCGGGGCGGTTGCGGGGCTCTGTCGTCGTGGAGTCGGTGGGTGTCGGGGAGCGGTTCTGGCGAAGTTCGGTCGGGTGACGCTCGCAGACATCGCAGATGGAGTGGGTCGGTCGGCGGCCTTCGGCGGGGGGAAGGGGTCGTTTTGTATAGCGGCGCGATGTCGGTTCGGCGCCGGATCGCGGCGAAGTGTTGGACAGCACCAGATGGCTTCGGGGATGAAGAGAGCGCATCAGGGATCACGTTCGTCGCAAATAAGGTAGACGGACGATTGGTGTGGGGCCAGGCGCAAGTGGAGACAGCGGTGCGATGGGAGCTGCGCGGAATCGGAGGAAGACTGGAGTGCGCGTCAGGGAATCGGTGCTTATTGTGACGCTGGGCGGGTGATAACAGCTCCCGTTTGCAGCCTGGTGAGGTCATGTTCTGTGTATGTTTTGGATCCGCGGGGGAGTTGGGGCAAGGGTTAGGGCTAGACAGGACCATTTCGTTGTCCCCCGCGCAGGAATGGCAAGATTTGGCGGGGAATATTAGGTTTTATGTCGCGGTTCCCGGTGGCCTAGGGGCAGTGGGGATCAGGTATCGCCAGTGTTTGGCTGGGGTGCTGTGATGTCGGGTGGGGGGAAATTTTCCCCCTCCAGTTCATGGAAAGGGGAGGTCGCCATCTGTTGGGGCAGAGATCGGGGTGTGTATAGCGGTGTCGATTCAGCGGGATTTGGACAAGGTGGATAGTGTGCGATGGATGATAGGGCGAGGGGTGAGGTTTGATGTTTGTTGTGAGGGAACCATTTGGGAGCACATTTGAAGAAAGAGGTGACGAGAAAAGAATATGGCAGGCATGAGTATGTCGAGATTTTTTCTCTCCTCCCTCTGGAAAATTTATTTCTGGAGAAAGGAAAAATGGATTGTTGGGAAGAAGGAGGAAGAGGAGAAGTAGAACGTTAGGTGGCGGCGTCATACCACAAACTTTTCAGAATTGGTTGCAGGCATTTGCGTATTGGCCAGTGTGATTGGGGAAATGCTCCTCAGAAATATGTTCCGGGGTTTGTTTCTGTTACATGGACGGGCAATTGGAGAAGCTTATAGGGTGTATGGGGCCAGGCTTGGCTTCGATACGAAATGAGCAGTTTCGGTCAAAGTAAGGGCGGTTCGTCCTCCATACAAATGGGAATCCTAAAAGATATAGGACTTTGGCTACTGGGTTATGGCACCGGGCGAGGTATGGGGGCATTCCTTTCAGGGAGGGCCCGGAGGTTCCGGGCAGTATGGGGGAGCGGTTCGGCGTTTGGCTCGAATTCAACAGGGAGTAAGAACGGTGTTGCTGGCAATTCAATGGAAAAGCCAGTGTAGATTCCCCCCGGCCCCCCAAAAGGGCTAGCTCTTGTCGGCTTTGTAAGCACATCTGGTTCTGGCCTGCTGTGCGACCTCCACGGTAGATCCAAGTGCTTCCGGCGAGGAAAAGGGGAAAGGTTCAGGCGCTCTGCGCAGGGGGGAGACCCCGGTGAGGTTAGGGCCGCGATGGTGATTATCTAAATAGGTATCCGGTCAGCGGGCGGCGTTGTTGCTGCGGGAAGGTTTCACGTTTGGCTTTAAGATTCGCCCACGGCAAATGAATGGGCTTCGCGTTCGTGTTGAAGAACTTAAAAATCTGCCGTGCTTCAACCAGAAGTGGTTTCGAGAAGCTGGGAAGGAGGTTCAGTTGGCAGGATGGGGGTCCTTTGTGCGGAAGAGCTTTGTTCTGGGTTTGTGTCTAACCGTAGGGTGGTTCCCAAGAAGGAACCAAAAAGTTTCGTTTGATTCACACAACTTGGTCGTTCCAAAAGGTTCTCTATTATTGATGGGATTGACCCGCCGTGCTCGGTCGAATACACGTCTTTCGATGCGCGGTTCGCTGGGGGTTCGGCAGGTTTGGTAGGGGGGCCTTATGGCTAATACTGACATTGAGTAGGCTTTCAGTTGTTTACGGTTCATGCGGATAGTGTGTTGAGGTTGTGGGGTGTCATTGGGAGACGGGAGAATTTTTTGCGGATAGGTGTCTGCCGATGGGATGCGCATTCTCTTGTTTTATTTTGAGACGTTTAGCTCATTTTTGGAGTGGGTGGTGAGGACGTGTCTGGGGTTTCATCCATCAATCCATTATTGGATGATTTTTTCTGTGGTTGGCCGGTGGACTCCTGGGTTTTGTGGGTCGCTGCTGGCTAAATGCAATGGTGTCGCGGTCAGTTTGGCGGTCACGTTGGCTCCAGATAAGACGGAGGGCCCTTCTACCACGCTGATAATTTTTTGGGGATCCAGATTAAGTACTCGGGGCATGGAGTGCAGGTTTGCCGGAGGAGAAGTTTGGGTCGTTGAAAGGGGAGGTTATAGGGCTATTGACAATGAAGAAGATCAATTGAAGGGAGTTGCATCATTGTTAAGGGGGACAATTGAATTTAGCTGTCGCCTTATCCCGATGGGCAGGGTTTTTGTCGCAGGGTGGCGGCGGGCCACTTCCGGGCGTGGTGGGTAGGGCCGCTTCATTTTATCAGGTTAACGTTGGATTTGAAGGAAGACATTGAGTATGCAGTCCTTTTGTGAGGCGCTACAATGGTCGGTCCATGATATTGGAGGAGGCACTTGAGTAAACGGACATTGAGGTGTTTACGGCATGCGGCAGGTGGGGTGGGGTATGGGGCATTTTGCAAGGAGAGGAGGGAGTGCCGGACGATTTGGACAGCCAGCTGAGGGGTAGAGTCGGGGTTGGTGGAGGAATCTGGCGCTGTGGAGCTCTTCCCGATTGTACTTGCGGGTGGAGGTTTGGGGGGAAAGAATTGCGGTAGGAAGAAAGTCAGGTTCCATTGCGATAGATTTGGGGGTGGTGCAGGCCATTAACACGCTGTCGGCTTCTTCCCCCTGTGGTTGATTTAGCGTCGGAGGGGGGGGGGTAGTTCTTCGCTGCCTGGGTCGTAGACACTTGTGGGTTGTGGCGGTTCACGTGCCGGTACGGCACTAAAGCCCTGCGTACGACTGGCTGACGCTCTAATCTCGTTCTACAGTTGGCCAGCGGTTCCGGTCCCTGGTCCAGATGCAGCGGCCTTCGGTTTGTGTGGAGTTGCCACAAGGAAATGTGGAATGTGGTTACGGTACGCGGAGCAATTATTCAGGTCGTCCGTGTAGGGGGACGTGGGATTCGTATTCGGCCGCCCCGCCTCCGGTGTGGGAGAGTTGTGGTGGAGGGCCTCGGGCCAATTGGGTCGGAGGAGGAGGGGCATTGGCCCTCTTTGCTTTATTGGCCATTACGTTAACTGAGGGCATTGGGTGGTCGGTTGGTCGGTGTGTCTAAGATTTACTCGGTTGGTCTCGGGACTTGCCTTCGGGCTTTAAGGCACAGGGGATTGAGGGAATAATGTGGACGAAGTCGTTTTTGTGTCTCGCAGGCACTAAAGGGAGTTAAGGAGGGGGCACGTACTCAGCGGATGGGAGGCGCCCCTGGGTGTTTCTGGTTGCTGGAACGGTTGGGCTCGGGTAGCTGGGTGGGTGGTGTTGTCGGTTTGGGAGGTAGAGCTGTTTCGGCTAGACTTTCTCATTGGGACGTTCTTGGAGCAATTGCGATATTGGGGAATTAGTTTCTCCTAGTTAAACGGGTGGCTGGGGGCGTTACGCAATGAAGATGTGCAGCTTCAGGAAGACGGTGGGAAACTGTGATTAAAAATCTAAAAGGGGACAAAGGGGCAGGGCAGGAAGGGTACATTTGGGTGCTGTCCAAGGGGAAGGATGTTGTTGATAGATGTGCCCAGTGCGGTGTTTGGGTCAATACCGGAAGCGGGCGCTGCTGGACTGCCCGGGCCCATTATTGGTACTTGAGGAGGGTCGTTTCTGTCTCGGTTCAATTCCCAGACGCGTTTCCGGCGTTGCCTGTCGGTGTAGGGCTTGGGGGAACCCGTCACAGTTCGCTTCACTCTTTTCGTTATCGGGGCGGCCACGGAGGCGGCTGAGGCTTGGGCTGGATTCTTCATACACGTAAGGAGAATAGGCAGGTGGGTGTCGGATCGTTTCCGGGCTTAACATTCGGCCGCCACTTAGCTCAACGGCCTTTGGTTTAAAAGGGGGGAGAGGGGGGTTGGTTCGAGGCAGCTAAAGTTTGGGCTGGCGGTGGTCCCAATGGTGGGGGTTGGGTTGTGGATTCTTTGAACTTCTGTTTGTGTTGCAGGGGATTTCATCGGTTGGTTTTGGATCTTGGACACTCGTGTGTGCATTGGGGGGGGCGCAAGCGAGAGCTGCGCTGAGAGCAAGCGGTCTCAGTTGGCATCCCGAGTGACGAAGCGGCGGACAGTACGGTGGATCGGCAGGCGTGGTTATTGGTTTGGGAACCAGGTTTTGCCGGGCGTTCAGGAGTATGCCACGGTGGGGACCGACCTCCGGCAGGTGTGGTATTTCACGTTTGAGGGGAATTATTTGGGGACTCGCCCCGATTCTGAGAGTTGAATTAGAGATATTAAGTACGAATTTGTTGCGGTTATGGAGGGCAGTACCTGGGTTTGATAACGGTCTGTGGACTTGGTTTGGCGGTGGTCGTGGGTCTCGCGGGTTCTGTATGGGCTTTTACGAGCGCGGGGTAAGTTAATCGTACTGTCGCCGAGCTTTGTTACACGCAACGGCGGGCTTTGTGGTGCGGCAGGCACAGGGAAACTGGAGACGGAGACGGTCGATTTTTGGAGGACGATGGGGTCCACCTGATTGCAGTAGGGAGGATTTGGGTTCTTTAAGTGTCGGAGAAGGTGTAGAATGAGAGCGTTGGGGCTGGTGGGGGCGGGACCCTGGGGCGCGGTTCATAAGGGGTATGAGGAGCTTGCTGTGGCGGGTTCAGGGGTCCTTGGAGTCAGGTGATTATGGTGGGGAGGCAGGTTTCGGCTTGTCTCATATATTTGGAATTGACCGGTCTGGCGAAGGTTTGGGGCTCGCAGGGCCATGGTCCTTGGGAGCAGGGGAACAGTGGTAACCACCTGTGGTGGTGTGGTGCCTTGGGATTGGTGTGATGGCTGAGGTAAGCTACTGTTTGTTGGGTATGGTCGCCAGGCTTGGTCGGGGGTTTATGTACTCAAGGACCTCAGCCCAAGTGTGTACGGGTCGAATGGTGTATAGGGGTGGCTATACTCATTCGGGTGTTATAATGTTTGTTTATGGAAATTGTTATGTTAATAAAATGGCTGCTGAGGCCAATACATCCAGCTATGTCAGAGTCATTTTGGGGAGAGGACATGGTGGGTGAGATGGTCCGGCAGGATAGGTTGCTGCACAGGGAGTAAGAGGAGGGGTCGGAATTCGGGGCACAGCCCTGGAGGGTCCGGCCCCACATGACCTGGCGGGCCGACTCCGGGCAAGGTAGGGGAAGTTGTGCGCGCTGTGCCGGGATCGTTGGGCACAGCGGCGCAGCGCGTGATGTTGTTTGGCGCGCTGAAGTGCGCCTGTGGACGTGCAGAGGGATGAAGGCGGAAGGGGAGGGGCGGGGATATATAACCGCCGCCCCGGCGTACGCGCGGGAGCATTCCGGCCACAGAGGAAATCATAGTGAGGTCCACCCTCCTCCCTTTGTTTTTGGGGTGGTGAGATA
This sequence comes from Phyllomedusa bahiana, assembly GCA_025379985.1. Lineage (NCBI taxonomy): Eukaryota > Metazoa > Chordata > Amphibia > Anura > Hylidae > Phyllomedusa > Phyllomedusa bahiana. The sequence continues at coordinate 52,225 of JAODAL010016225.1, read as the reverse complement.
GTGACGTTTTGTGGGAGGTTGGATGTGCTGGTTACGGAGTTGTGTCACGTTTAGGAGTGATGGTTGTGTCGCAGTGGCTGGGGGTTTAGGGGTCCTTGGGAAGTCAGTTGAATATTGGTGGGGGAGCAGGTTCCGGCTTGTATCATAATTGGATTGACCGGTCTGAGCGAAGGTTTGGTGGCTCCGCAGGGCATGGTCCTTGGGAGAGCGGGATCGTGGTAAACACACGTGAGGTTGTGTGGTGCCCTTGGGCTTGGTGTGTTGGCTGGAGGGTAAGATACTGTTTTGTTGGAGTATGGTCGCCAGGGGGGGTCTTGGTCGGGGGTTCTGGTAACTCCAAGGCTCAGCCAAGTGTTTAACGGTCGAATTGGGTATAGGGGGGGCTATTACTCTTTCGGGTTATAAGGTTTGTTTATGAAATTGTTTTGTTAATTATATGCTGCTGTGGCCTATTTACATCCAAGCTAAGTCTCAGAGTCATTATTGGGGGACCATGGTGGGTGAGATGGTCGTCTGGGATAGGTGCTGCACAGGGTCTTGCGCTGCTGGTAACGGCACCGCAGCATTCACAAAGGGTTAAAGCATGGTTGCGGAGGTTTCCTCCGCTCCCCTGTGCTCGCCAGGAGGATGGCTCTGGGATCGGGGCTGTGTAGTAAGCCCGACCCCAGCGCAATTGCGGCCCCGGGCGCCAAACCCCCCCAAGGTCTGCAGCGACGCCAAAAGAGTCGGCAGGAAAAACGATCCGCACCGGCCGACGTCTAAAGACGGTGCGCGGTCTTTAAAGGGGGGTTTTAAAGAGTACTGTACAGGGGGTTCCCACCTTTGTGGGGATTTGCCAGGTACCTTGGAACTTTATAGAAAGATGGAGAATCAAGCCCAACCAGTCCCCATCTGCTCGTAATTTTTGTGGCCCTTCCTGGTAAGTGGGGTCCCCGGGGTGGGGCCGCAGGGAATCAGACTTCGATGGCATATCCTAAATGATATTCATAAAGTCTTGGGGGGAACACCCCTTTAACTATGCATCAGTTTTTGCTAGAAGTGCCATCGAGATCTTTTTTAATCTGTGAGGATTTAAAAAAAAAAAAAAAAAAATTTATTTATCTCAAATGGGTTATCAAATGTGGAAAAAACCCCGCAAAATGACTTTCCGAGGCCTTGTGGGTAAGCCCCTGTAAATTTTTAACCCCATGATGAGTAATACTGTCTGAGGACCCAGGCCTAACATCCGTAGAGAAATGATTCCCTTTTAAAATCAATAGAAATTTTTCATCGACTTGTCTGTAATAAAATTTTTCTATGAACATCACCTCGGGCCATTTTACACATTTGGGTTTGCTGTTCGCGTTGTTCCCCGTTGCGGCCAAGTAGGTTGTGAAAATCGCTGCTGCTGGAGGGCCAGTCTTGATGGAAGTAGTGCTCCCTTTCAGCAGATGCTTTGGGGCACTTTATTAAGGCAAGGGGGCCAGAATTCTGGCCCGATTTGTGACAAAAATAATGGTGTACGTGCTTTTCCACGCATTGTTTTGAACAATATCTAAGCACTTCAGCGCCTCGTCCAACAAAAGAGGTGTGGCCTCCATAAAAGGGGCGTGTTCTGATAGGAAATAGGCGTGGTTTAGCATGCAACGGCGTGCAGCCCAAAAAATTTAGTGCAATTAACGGTAAAAAGTTATAGAAGCTGTAAAGTTAGATACCACAGTATAAACCTGCACCAGATTCATCAACACTGTGGGCCTCATGTATGAAAACTGTCTGTTCTAACTTTCTTTGTTGCCCATAGCAACCAAAGCTCATAGCGACCGATCAGAGCTCATAGCTACCAATCAGAGCCCATAGTGAACAATCAGAGCTCATAGTGACGACTCTATCAGAGCTCCCCTTTCACTTTTTCAGAGCAGTATATAAAATGAAAGGGGAGCTCCGATTGGTTGTTATGAGCTCTGATTGGTTGTTTTGAGCTCTGATTGGTTGATATGGGCTCTGATTGGTTGCTATGGGCTCTGATTGGTTACTATGAGCTTTGATTGGTTGCGATGTGCTCTGAGTGGTTGCTATGAGCTATGATTGGTTGTTATGGGTAACAAAGATAGTTGTAGACCGAGACAATTTTCATACATAAGGCTCAATGATACAAGTGGCGCATTTTAAGACTGTCTAGTTTAAGTCTACACTGTCTAAGAGTTACGGGCTGTTCACATACAGACAGGTACGTGCTACAATACGCCTTCATTAACATATCTCCCAAGTGTCCCTATTTTGGAGGGACACTCCTTATTTTTCACCCTGTCCCTCTTAGCTCTATAAATGCCCATCTTTTTCATTTGGGAAATGTCAATAATCTGATTATCTTGCTTTAAAAAGCATCTGATGCTTCCTCGCTGTATATTAGATAACGATATACAGCTCAGCTTCTCTATCACATAACCCTATATATCACAGAGCTCAGCTTCTCGCCTCAATAATATAACCCTATATATAACAGAGTTCAGCTTCTCTCCCTCTACCATATAACCCTATATATCACAGAGCTCAGCTTCTCTCCCTCTATCATATAACCCTATATATCACAGAGCTCAGCTTCTCTCTCTATTCATATACCCATATATCACAGAGCTCAGCTTCTCTCCTCTATAAATAACCCTATATATAACACAGAGTTAGCTCTCTCCTCTACATTAACCTATTATCACAGATCTAGCCTCTCCTCTATCTATAACCCTTATCACAGAGCTCATCTCCTCTCTATCATATAACCCTATAATCACAGAGCTCAGCTCCTCTCCTCTATCATATAACCCTATATATCACAGAGCTCAGCTTCTCTCCTCTATCATATAACCCTATATATCACAGGGCTCAGCTCCTCTATCATATAACCCTATATATCACAGAGATCAGCTTCTCTAACATAGAACCCTATTTATCACAGGTCAGCTTCTCTATCATATAACCCTATATATCACAGAGTTCAGCTTCTCTCCTCTATCACATCCTGCTCTCAGGTATGACCGCCTAAATCACCTGACAGGTCCCCTTTCATTCTCATAACCTTAATCAAAATATTATTGTCAAAATATTTTCAAACTAAATTATATGGAAACTCTTTATAAATGTTAAAAGGGTTGTGCAAAATGGCTGTTTTGTTTCAGAAAAACTTCCACTGGTATCTTTGAATTTTGTCTGTTATTGCAGTTTAGTCTGGTTCAAGTTAATTGGGGCAGAATAAACCATAAACTTTCTATGTCATTTGTGTCACTGCCTTTAGAACAAAACATGTTTTTTTTTAAAATGTCATAAAGTCCTTTAAATATGCCATTGCATCGATTGCTGTGCTTATTCCAGCACTGCAGCATTTTATAACACATCATACATGATCAACACTTAAATGGACCCGTGGCTATTTCTGACATTTCACTTTTAGTAAATCCTTGTCTTCCCTGTGAAATAACAATGCTGGAGCCTCTTCTCTTATAACTCTGTGTTGTGCTGCTCCTCTATTATTCCTCCTAGAAATATATTACTCAATCTGTCAGCTGGGTGTTACCCATTGGGGGCGTGTCCCTGCATAGTCTGATATTACCCAATCAGTGATGAGAGAGTCTGTGTGTGCAGGGACACACCCTTTTCAAAGCTAGGACTGGTAACACCCATTTGACTGATTTACTTCTGCATTTCTAGGAGGAATTACAGAGGAGCAACACAACACGGAGTTATAAGAAAAGATGCTCCAGAATTGTCTATTAACAGGCAACACAAGTATTTCCTAAACCAGCTATGTCAGAAATGAGCACGGGTCCTTTTTAAAGGGAAGGTGTCATCAAAAATGACTTATTGTTTAACCCATATTTTTATGTTAAACACATTTGTTAAGAATTTTTGGTTATGTTTTAATTAATTTTTCATATCACTTTCAATATATTTTAGTAATTCTAAAATCCTGTTCTCTAGAGAAAGATTTTCAGTAGCCTACCTATTATCAGTACGAGCATGGTTACTGTACACTGAAAGGGGACACCAATGTGTATAGAGAGGACAAGATCCACCAGTCACAATAGAAGATGTCACAGCTCCCCCTCCCTGTACACTGACTTCTTCCCAGGTCACAGAGCCTAGATAACCCTCCTATATAAGTCAATGGGTCTGCTCCTATGTCTCCTATATCCATGAAGCTGCTGTAAAGCATCTCTTTAAATACTGCTAAAAGCAGCTTAGGCAACATGGCCGCACCCATAAACATATACTGAAAACAGAATGAAAAAATCTACAATCAGACAAAAAAAAAAAAGAATAAGAACCAGTGTGTTGTTTAAGTAAAAAAAAAAAAATTGGCGACAGATTCCTTTTGAAACTGGTGTGAAGTATATCATAGATGATAAGAAGGATGTTTAAGTATAATTGCAATTGTATCTTACTCCCCGACACAGGAAGGGTTCATCATTGTCCTATGATGTCTGGTAGGTAACACTACACTCGGCTGTTTACACAAGGGTGGAACATTGGATAAGATACAGATCTAAGTCTTTTCAGTTGAAATCCATGTAATTTTTCTTTGAGCCTTTAATTGGTGCCTGTCCCTTTAATTACAGTATTACCGAATTGCAGGCTCTTGCCCATCCTTAGAGCTAGGAAATGAAGTAACAGAGATCTGCACCAGAGACTGGACATCATCTATAGGAAGAGACAGCTGGTTTCACAGCAGCAAAATCTAAATGTTGCTGCCCCATCATTGTCCTACGGTGTATGTGGACTGCCTGTATGTGTAGGCAGGACTAGTGCTGGCGGTGACGATGTGACGAGACATGATATCATCCTACCAGGGCACTGTATTATAGAGAAGCTCATATTAAAAGCATTTCATAATATCTATATATATACACTAATAACAGCCAAACCACTGAAACCACCTGCCTAATATTAATTGTCTCCTGCTGCCAAGACAGCTCTGACCTGTTAAAGGGGTTGTTTCACTACAAGGATTGGTTTTTATGTTAAAGATCTTCTAAAAACAAGTCACTTTGCAATATGTGTCCATTAACAGTGCCCTACCTATTCCTAGATATCCCCTCTTGTATGGGCTGCATCAGCTCCTCAGGTCGCTATAGCTACAGACCTGGCTTCTACTGCAGCCTAGTGGAAGCCAGTAAACACGCCCCAAAATTCAAAATGAAACCAAGAAAACATGACTGAGGTAAGATGAATCAATGTAGTGAGACAACCCCTTTAAGGCATGACAGGATCAGGATGAAGGGTGGGCAGAGGTAGGCGACTACCTAGAGCGCCAACCTCTACCAGTCAGGAAGGGGGTGCAAGAATTGAGCAGAGTCAGGAGGTACGCCCACTCCAGACACGGTGGGTGCCACCTATTAACCTGCCTTCAATGTCCAGGACCAGAGAAAACTGCAATCCCGACAGTTTAACTACTTAGATACCGCGGTTAACGTGTTCACAGCATATAAACAGTTTTTCAATAGGTGGGCATCCCTTCCCACCTCCTTGTCAGCTCCCCTGCAACGCACAGCAGCCCAAAGCCTAATAAAGACCCCCAGGCCTGCCATACTGTTGCTCCCTTAAAACCTGCCTTAAGGGGTTTGTCTCACTACAAGGATTGCTCTTTATGTTAAAGATCTTGCAAAAACAAGTCACTTTGCAATATGTGTCCATTATCAGTGTCCTACCAATTCCTAGATATCCCCTCCTGTATGGGCTGCATCAGCTCCTCAGGCTGCTATAGCTACAGACCTATTTGATCTCTTCTGATTGGCTGTCAGCACTGGTCGCTATAGCTACAGACCTGGCTTCTACTGCAGCCTAGCATACTGTCAGCTGCAAGAGGTGAGTCTGCATAAATTTTTAACCACTTGGAAGTAAACAAGAATCTTCTCATTCAACAAAAAAAGCAGAGATCTTGCTAATGGTGAGGAACTGAAACACAACATATATTTGGAAATTGCTAAACTAATAATTACACAGTGAGTGAGCTTCATGCACATAAAACTGAGAAACTTCTTTAAGTCAAAGCTTGGGGTAAGAATTACAATTATTTCTTCAGCTGCCAGAGAATGAATGGAATTCAAGGATTCCCAGAGCTGACACCTCCATGTAACATTGAATTATTAGGACATTCTTTTTTAACGTCTGGGAAAATCTTTCATCAGATACCCTTTTAGTTGCTGTTAATTCGATATAACCACCGACATGAAACATGGCGTTCCATAAAGCTATGCGTTGTCATCCCTGTAGGACAAATCAATACAGTATCTCACAAAAGTAAGTACACCCCTCACATTTTTGTAAATATTGTATTATATCTTTTTCATGGGACAACACTGAGGATCTGACACTTTAATAATAAGTAGTCAGAGTACAGCTTGTATAACAGTGTAAATTTGGTGTGGCCTCAAAATAACTCAGCACACAGCCACCAATGTCTAAACCGCTGGCAACAAAAGTGAGCACACCCCTAAGTGACAACAAAAGTGAGTACACCCCTAAGTGACAACAAAAGTGAGTACACTCCTAACTGAAAATTGACAAATTGCCGCCATTATTTTCCAGCACTGCCTTAACTCTCTTGGGCATGGAGGTCACTAGAGCTTCACAAGTTGCAGCCACGGGAAACCTCTTCCCTCCTCCATGACAACATCAAGGAGCGAGACCTTGAGTTCCTCCACCTTCCGTTTGAGGATGAGCTCTGATTGGTTGCTATGGACACTGATTGGTTGCTATGGGCTCTGATTGGTGGCTATGGGCTCTGATTGGTTGCTATGGGCTCTTATTGGTGGCTGTGGGCTCTGATTGGTGGCTGTGGGCTCTGATTGGTGGCTGTGGGCTCTGATTGGTTGCTATGAGCTCTGATTGGTTACTATGGGCTCTGATTGGTTGCTATGAGCTCTGATTGGTTACTATGAGCTCTGATTGGTTGCTATGGACACTGGTTACTATGAGCTCTGATTGGTTGCTATGGACACTGGTTACTATGAGCTCTGATTATTTTCCATGGGCAACAAGGACAGTCTTACTGCTAGACAGTTTTCATACATAAGGACTGTTGTCATCTTTTTCATTTTTGTGGGAAAATTCACAGCAGCAATTCTACAGCAAATCTACATAATTTGGTTTGAATTTTCCTGTAGAAATACTATTGGTTTTCCATCTCCAAATCCTAATGGAAAATGCGCAGTATTTCACTTCCATGTGGATATTGTGCTGCATTGTCGAGCGATCATATGACTTCTGTGCATGCTTTAGATGAGATATCTTTATTACCCTCTGGTTTGGCTACATACATGGCCCTCATATTACTCAATGCCAGTCGCCACAACCTCCGGCTCTTTAGCTGTTGCAAAACTACAACTCCCAGCAGGTCCTAAAAATTTCTGCTATTGATTCAACAGAAACAACATAAACTTCATAGTATTTATTAAGACCGTACACATGGCTCAAAAGAATTGGCGCAACTTGCTAAACATAAACCTTTCTCAAGGTCAGTGAGGCAAATGATCAAGGTCGATGAAAGAGTGAAGACACAAATTCATTTGGGATGTGCCATGTACTTTTGTCCCATTTTGCTTATTTAATCTCTTTCACTGTTTTAATGTAGACTGTAATATAGTCCCAATTTTAGGCTAAAGCCCCACTGGGAAATGATGTTGCCCTTCAGTTGATTTAAAAAAACAAACAAAAAACCTAAGGCAACGTTTAAAGGGGATCCTCCAAAATGGGTATTTAATCACTTTTCTAAATATATGTAATTAAAAAAAGTGAAGCCTGTGAGATCTACAGCCTTCCTTACATGCCCTTAGTTTCCTGTTTAAATTAGACCCGACCAGGAGCTGATCTGGCCGCGCTTGCGTTGTTTGCACTTCTTATCTGATGGCAGGGAACATGAACGAGCTTTGAAGGGACTGGGAAGAAAAGATCCTATGTCTTTTGTATAGAGAATCCATTGGTTGTAATGTAGTTATCTGAGTAAACATGCAGATGCTCCCTGGATCCCTGCTCAGCCCCTCCCCCCCTGCATCAGTTTATCAACAAATGAAAGAACGCTGCCTGCTCAGAGCTTATCTTCTCTCCTTTGCACAATACAGTTATCCCCTGTGGATTAGCCAAACAATGTTTACTCAACTACAGAGACTGAATATCAGGAGCGTGCATGGGAGGTGGAGCGATGGCATCACAGAGGAGGTACTTGTTTTTTTAAACACAGAAACACAACTCCCCTTTTTTCAAGCCTCAAGAGGGGAGTATCAGCCTGTTAGGTAAGGAACTCACTTCTTGGCAAAACCCCTTTAAATTTGTCCATTGTGAAAAATAGTAGAAAAAGTTGCATTGCTAAAAACTAATAATGTTGGTGTTGCCAAACAAGTAAAAAGTAAACTCCCCTCCTTTTTACAGTACAGGTACCAACATTGTTTGGTGCTAAAGGGCTTAAATCATTATGAAAAGACATCTCTCTAAGGGTTTGTTCACAAGGCGTTTTTGGATATGTTTTCGATCCGAAAAACATATATAAAAGCGCTGCATAAAACTCATCCAACAGGCACCCAAAGTGTGCTGCGTGTTTGGTTGTGTTTTTGGATGTGTTAAACGGATCAAGAATTGACATGTCAATTCTTTGAACGGATCCGAAAGACGCATGTAAACACACATTGGCGATCACTTGTCTGTTTTACATTGAAAGCAATGTACATCATACTGCACATTACTAGATGTGTCTTTAGGTTCGTTTTGGGTCCAAAACACAGATCCAAACACACATCTAAGAAACGCAGTGTGAACATCCCCTAATTCCTGCCTCCCATGTGACCACTAATGGCCATACATGATTTCGGCACACACCGGTGGCCATTGGCGGTCGCATCAGTGGCAAGTCCATTGGCAACACCGTGTGTTCCCACCCTAAGTGTGGTTTTCCGTCTGCTATCTGTATATTACACCATGCTGGAAAGTGAGAAAGTATATGTATGTGATTTTGCAGGAAAGAGTTTAAGGGGAATGTCATGTACATAAATATCAGAAGATAAGATTAGTGAGGATTTGTGGATTCAGACCCCTTCAACTTTAGGGATGAAGGGGATTTATTGCTCTAGATATCGCTGACAGTGCTTGCAACAGAAGACTTCATGAAAACTCTCACAGAAGTACTTGTTACCCATAGCAATCAATCACAGTGCAGCTTCTTTTTTGTTTTTCCAGAGCAATAAAATCTGAGCTCTGACCGGTTGCTATGGGCTTTACTGGTAAGACAGTCTTAATAAAAAAAAAGGCTAAGACGGTGGTGCAATCATGAGAAGTGTCATGATCTGCAAGCTTCCCTGCCTCCCGTCCCTGGTGTCAGTAATTTTCTTTATGATTGTGGTGGAATCTGGTCTTTGCTCTGTTTGCTGTCCAGCACAGCAACAGTTAACTCCTTTATCAGTACTCGCTCAGCTGCAGCTCATCTCCTACCTGGTTAGCTATAAAACCCAGCTACTGCCTCCATACTGGGCCTGAGGATCTGATGTGCAAGCTAGGATCCATTGTACTAAGTCTCATGTCCCCAGAGGTTCTGTGATCTTAGTCCTATGTTTGTTGCCCTCCTGGTTCTGACCTCCGCCCATCTGCTGGTTATGTTCCTGACTCTGCTCTGGTTTTGATGCTTTAGTCCTTATCTGCTAGTGTCCTTGTTCTGGTTGCTGGTCCAGGTCTCCTGTTCCTCCATTGTTCCTGTTGTCATATCTGCTGGTACAAGTCCACTGTTACCCCACTGCTACTGCTGTCACGTCTGCTGGCCCAAATCCACTGTCCCTGCTGTTGCCCCTGCTGGTGCAAATCCATTGTCCCTGCTGACATGCCTGCTGGTCCAAGACCACTGTCCCTGCTGTCGCGCCTGCTGGTCCAATTCCACTGTCCCTGCTGTCATGCCTGCTGGTCTAAGACCTATGTCCCTGCTGTCGCGCCTGCTGGTCCAATTCCACTGTCCCAGCTGTTGCGCCTGCTGGTCAAATTCCACTGTCCCTGCTGTCGCACCTGCTGGTCCAACTCCACTGTCCCTGCTGTCGTGCCTGCTGGTCCGAGTCCACAGTTCCTGCTGTCGCTCCGGAAGGCCCGAGTCCACGGTTTCTGTTGTCGCTCCTGATGGTCCAAGTCTACGGTTTCTGCTGTCACTCCTGATGGTCCAAGTCCACTGTCCCTGCTGTTGTGCCTGCTGGTCCGAGTCCACTGTTCTTGCTGTCGCTCCTGATGGTCCGAGTCCACGGTTCCTGTTGTCACTCCTGATGGCCCGAGTCCACTGTTTTTGCTGTCGCTCCTGATGGTCTGAGTCCACGGTTCCTGTTGTCGCTCCTGATGTCCCGAGTCCACTGTTCTTGCGGTCGCTCCTGATGTCCCGAGTCCACTGTTCTTGCGGTCGCTCCTGATGGTCCGAGTCTATGGTTCCTGCTGTCACGCCTACTAGTCCAAAAAAATAGCAAGTGGATGACAGCATCTTAAGAAGCAGGAATCTTGTTTATTGTATAGTGAGCAACACCAAAGCTTAACAATGTTTCAGCCCAGTAAGTGGCCTTTTTCAAGCTGCTTGAGAAAGGCCACATATTGGGCTGAAACGTTGCTAAGCTTTGGTGTTGCTCACTATGCAATAAACAAGATTCCTGCTTCTTAAGATGCTGTTGACCACTTGCTACTTTTTGGGACTTTCGTGGTGAGTAAGGGCTCACTTACCCCTGGGACGTACTTTGCATCGTAGCCTATTATTGGTGGAATACACGGTGCTGTTCCTATTTTGGATTTCTTGGCCTACTGGTCCGAGTCCACCGTCCCTGCTGTCGCGCCTGCTGGTCCAAGTCCACTGTTCCTGCTGTCGCACCGAAAATCCAACTGTAACCTGTGCTGTGTAGACCTCAATAGAAAATCTGTGCTGTAATCTACAAGACACGGATTTTTTACTGAGCATTTCTAAACCTTTAGATGTCTGGTGGAGGACAGAACATATTCTATCTTCTGCCAGATTCCTGCAGCCCTCAATGTACAGGGCCACAGGAAATCCAAAATCCGATCATGGTTTTTTGTGAAAAAACCCTGCAAGAAACCGCGGTGAAGTTAAAATACTGTCCGATTTCCGATGGTATTTTAATTTAGTTATGTAGACATAGCCTAAAGGTGCTTTCACACAGGGCAGTTTTGGTGCAGTTTTAACCGCACTGGAATTATCTGCCTTTATTACCAGCAAGCTTCTATCACTTATCTAAACTATTTGGAAAGTGAGTAATCAATTAGTGGTTTATAACCCACAAAAATTCAAACACAGTCATTGATTACTTAATTGAAACACCTTTCTGAAAAATTTAGATAAGTGAAAGAAGCTCGCTGGTAATATAGGCAGTTTGATTGCAGTGCAGTCAAAACTGCACCAAAACTGCGCTGTGTGAAAACAGCCTTAAAAGGATTTCTTATCAATTAGCAAACAAGTGCTGGGAAATTCAGAGACCAGCACGTGCATACTTGCGCTTTGGAAAGGAACAGCTTAAAGGGGTCGTTCACACGGCTTATTGCAGGGACGGATTGCAGCCGTATTGCACGCCGTACTGCGCTGCAATACGGCTGAAATCCATCCCAGCCATTACGGTAATCCACAGTTCTCATAGAGAACAATGGATTCCGTCTCTCCTCCCCGCTCAGCGAATACGCCGGGCGGGGAGAAAGTGACATGCACATTATCCCGGCGGGATACGCGCCGTGGATAATAAAAAGTCTATGGGGCCGGCGGGCAGTGCCCCCGCCCCTTACTCAAGCCGTAATTGCGGGCGAAATCCGTCCCGCAATTACGGCTTGAATAAGCCATGTGAACCGGGCCAAAGGGGTTGTCTTGCTACATCGATTCATCTTACCTCAGTCCTGTTTTCACACTTTCATTTTTGAATTCAGGGGTATGTTTACTGGCTTCTCCTGGCCTGCAGTCACGAGCTGCTGAAGACACCAGGTCTGTAGCTATAGCGACCAGCGCTGGCAGTCTATCAGAAAAGATCTAACAGGTCTGTAGCTATAGCGACCTGAGGAGCTGATGCAGCCCATACAAGAGCGGATAGGTAGGTACCCTGTTAATCGATACATATTGCAAAGTGACTTATTTTTGAAAGATCTTTAACATAAAAAGCAGCAATCCTTGTAGTGAGACAACCCCTTTAAGGGGGTTTAACCACAAAGGCATTTCATGGTTGGTTTGTCCTATTTCAGCTCTCAGTGTGCTCAAAATGGGGCCGTGTGTGATTTGTTTAAACTGCATATCATGTGACCCAGCAGGCTTGACATTACCATGCCTTTTCCCACAGTGTGCTCACTGTAGTCCTAAACACCTCCTAAATGTGTTGCATCCATGGCTGCCGATGCACCTCATTGCTGGAATCTCAGCTCATAGCTGGCATAGATTTCTGTTATAATTTACAATTTGGGAATTTGTCAAGTTGCAGGAAGCAATGACCACTCCCGCTAAGTCCTGTCTACTTTTAAATCTGCAAAGGGTTGTCCAATTCAAATAGAAATTAAATAGGCAACTAGTGTCAAACAAAGAGAAAAAAGCATATATTCAGCAACCTCACAGTTTTCCCATCTGGCTCTTTCACAGAGCTTGCTCATTACAGCCAGCTTCAGGCTCCCAATTCCTCTTCAGGCTGTGGGTGTTTCTACAGCAGTGACTGAAAATTCAGCACTGCTATTCCTAGCTTAGCCTGTTAGAGGGACGTTAGTGATGGAGGGGTTTAACATCAGTGCACAAGGATAGAGAGCTCTAAAGGGTTAAAGTTTGTCAGTAAGAAACATAAACAAGCTCCTGTGCTGATGAAAAGACACAGCAGTAAGTGATTTCACCATCCCGGCCAGGGCTGCTAGAGCAGACAGAGGTGGTCAGTAACCTAGAGAATCTTGTGTAGACAAACAGGAGATAAGGTCTACTCTAACTCTGAAAGGAAGCAAAATCAGAAGAACAATGTATTTGGTAATAGTCTTTACTTACCTCGGCCTTACTTACCAATAATTTTTTTGTTTTTCCATCTGTGAACCTAAATGAGGGCTCGATTTTTGCCTACTGAATAGTGGTTTTTATCAGTGCCGTATTTGTGATACATGTGGCTTTTTAATCAATAAAGCTAATCATTGAAGTTATATACACAGAGATTCACCTACTTTTTCTCCCTGCACTGTTCATGTTTACTTTACTGCAAAAATTCAAGTTATTCCAAAACTTTTACTTACTATTTTTAAAATTGTATATGATATGTTATAATTAAAGGGGTTGTCTCACTACAAGGATTGCTTTTTATGTTAAAGATCTTGCAAAAACAAGTCCCTTTGCAATATATATCCATTAACCGTATCCCCTCTTGTATGGGCTGCATCAGCTCCTCAGGTCAGTATAGCTACAGACCTGTTTGATCTCAACTGATAGGCTGCCAGCACTGGTTGCTATAGCTACAGACCTGTTTGCTCTCTCCTGATAGGCTGCCAGCACTGGTTGCTATAGCTACAGACCTGTTTGCTCTCTCCTGATAGGCTGCCAGCACTGGTTGCTATAGCTACAGACCTGGCTTCTACTGCAGCCTAGTAGAGGCCAGTAAACACTCCCCTGGATTCAAAGTGAAACAAAGAAAACAGGACTGAGGAGAGATGAATCAATGTAGTGAGACAACCCCTTTAAAGGATACATTTGGGTAGAATTGCCCTGGAAGTAAACTTTTGATATTTATAGCCAGATGGAGTTTACCAGCAAAGCTAACAACAACAATATGGCCGCTCCCACCCCCTGAACAGAAAATGTGCAGACGTTAGTTCATAAGTTCATCTCTGGTGTCCAGTTCACTTTAAAACATCACATAATAATTACATCAAAGAGCACACATATGGAAGCAGCGCTGTTACCCCAGAAGCATCCATCATAATATTCCTCCTCCAAATGATGCTGTGTTATTTTTGGGAGATAAAACTTCACGAAATGTATCTTAAGCTACAGGACTAGAATATTTCAGTTGTCCCTGGGAGAGTTGTAGTCTCAGATGGATCTACAAATCCAAATTCCTGGGTTATTAGAGATTTCACATATTTCATACTAAGGGAAAAACTTAAAGTTCACATTTATTTATAGTTAAAGATCATTTTAGCCCTAAAGTTCAGGGGCGCAAAACAGTCTCTGTACATCGCTGTGGAATATGACGGCGCTATATAGATAAAATAAATAACTAAGGGTATGTTCAACAGCGTATTGGGGTGTGTACTGTACGCACCGCAATATGCCGTGTGTTTTGGAAGGACGCGCTGATGAGCACGTACTTCCAAAGACTTCTATTATCAGCGCCGCGTAAGCGCCGCGAAGAAGTGGCATGTCACTTCTCTCCCCGGTCGTATGATCTTATCGTCTTGTCCGAGCGGGGCGCTGAGGTGTCATTCATAGTTCTCTATGAGAGCTCTGAATTACCGTAATTGCAGCGCGCATTTTGCAGCGTAAAAAGCGCAAATACGCAGCGAAATGCGCTCCGCAATTATGCCGTGTGACAGGGCCGGGACAAGGCATTTTGGTGCCCTAGGCGAGTACAGCCAATGGCGCCCCCCCCCCCTCGCTCCCCAAAAATTGCAACCCCCCCACACACTAATTTCTCTCGCCCCTGCGCCAGGTCCTGTCACTAATTTTCTGCACATTCCACATAGATCCTGCCCATCTCCTCAGCAGTCACTGCACAATGAAAATCAGCGATGACAAATTTGCTTTTTCAAAATCGCTCACCTACGTATGACCGTGTAATACCCCTAAACAGTCACCAAAACATACACCTACACATGGAGCAAATATACCGGACGAACAATTGTTACTAAAAACACTCCTACAAAACCAAGACCCCAAAACTATTACTACTTAAGGATCAAATAATCCTGCCAAACCCTGACCAAATGCAACCACCACAAGTGACATCAGCTGTACACAGGCCCTAGAGACATATATTACCGCCATACAGTGACCAGATATTGGTAGATACTAGTTGTATGTAGGCTCTGCAGACATATAAGTGATTGCACTGCAGTTACATTTAGTGACTCACCGGAGACGTCTTTTCTGATCAGCGTCGTCCACTTTCCCTTTTCTTCTCCATCCGGTTCACACCTTCATGCTGATTTCTCCCGGCCAATACTCGTCCCTGCAGATTTGGACACAAATATCTTAGAATCCTCACATTTCCAGTAACTCCTTAATTATAGGTATATAAGTCCCCTCAGTTAGACAGGTATATATGCCCCCTCAGATAGGAAGCTATATAGGTCCCCATCAGTTAGGCAGGTATATAGATATGCCCTCTCAGTCAGGCATGTGTGTGTGTGTGTATATATATATATATATATATATATATATATATATATATATATATATATATATATATATATATATATATGTCTCCTCAGTCAGGCAGGTATATATTGTCCCCTTAGACAGGCAGGTATATAAATATAGGGGCACTCAGGCAGGTATACAGGGGC
Source organism: Phyllomedusa bahiana (assembly GCA_025379985.1). Lineage (NCBI taxonomy): Eukaryota > Metazoa > Chordata > Amphibia > Anura > Hylidae > Phyllomedusa > Phyllomedusa bahiana. The sequence goes on along the minus strand of JAODAL010016225.1, from coordinate 36,733 downwards.
ACACAGGCAGGTATATAGAGATAGGGGCTCAGGCAGGTGTATATAGGGGCTCAGGCAGGCATATAGATATAGGGGCTCAGGCAGGCATATAGATATAGGGGCTCAGGCAGGTGTATATAGGGGCTCAGGCAGGTGTATAGAGATAGGGGCTCAGGCAGGTGTATATAGGGGCTCAGGCAGGCATATAGGGGCTCAGGCAGGCATATAGGGGCTCAGGCAGGCATATAGGGGCACTCTCAGGTAAAAATAACGACATTAATACTTACCTTACCTGCTTCCCGGCTGCGTGCTCCTCTTCTGTCCGCTTCTTTAGCAGCCGCGCGCTCCTCCGGCAGCTCCTCGCGAGCACGGCCTATGATGGGCTGTGCGCCCGAGGAGAGGCAGCGTCGCGAGCCGCACGGGACCGCAGCGGGTCCTCAGAGCTATGCGGACCCGGCGGCCCCGCTGTGTCGGACCGTGACTTACCGGAGGATCCAACGATCCTCTGGTGAGCCGGTCCGACACTGTCTGCGGGGCAGGGAGCGCTCGCTCTCTGCTCCGCAGAAGCCCGCAGCTGCATGTGAGTCCTGCGGACGCACATACAGGGACCGCCGGCGCTTCAGGCCGGGAGGTTCGGGGCTTCTGCCTGCGTCCCTTAGGGACAGGCAAAGGTAGGCGCCCTAGGCGATCGCCTACCTCTGCCTGCCCGTCGTCCCGGTCCTGCCGTGTGAACATACCCTAACATTCACACATAGCCCTGGTGACAAAGGGGTCACACCTTCCGCTCAAAAACCGTGCATGTTCCAAGTTTTTTGACAGTTAGATATCCGTCCGGCTAAAAATTTGTTCAGTGTAGAATAGTGGGCAAATTTTCTATTAAAGGGGTTGTCTCACTACATTAATTCATCTCACCTCAGTCCTGTTTGTTTGGTTTCATTTTGAATTCAGGGGCGTGTTTACTGGCTTCTACTAGGCTGCAGTAGAAGCCAGGTCTGTAGCTATAGCAACCAGTGCTGGCAGCCTATCAGGATAGATCAAACAGGTCTGTAGCTATAGCGACCAGTGCTGGCAGCCTATCAGGAGAGACGGAACAGGTCTGTAGCTATAGCAACCAGTGCTGGCAGCCTATCAGGAGAGAATGAACAGGTCTGTAGCTATAGCAACTGGTGCTGGCAGCCTATCAGGAGAGAATGAACAGGTCTGGGGCTATAGCAACCTGAGGAGCTGATGCAGCCCATACAAGAGGGGCAGAGGCGTAACTTCAAGCTCTTGGGCCCTAGTGCAAAAAGTGAAATGGGGACCCCCAGTTACCATCTGCCACTTTCAATACTAGTGTCTTCTTATGTGGCAGAAGGGATTTTTGGGCCCCCTTAGGCTGCAGGGCCCGGTAGCGACTGCTACCCCTGCACCCCCTGTAGTTACGCCCCTGAAGAGGGGATATCTAGGAATACTGTAGGTAGGACACTGTTAATGGACATATATTGCAAAGTAACTTGTTTTTGCAAGATCTTTAACATAAAAAGCAATCCTTGTAGTGAAACAACCCCTTTAAAGTCTATGGGATGGTTGCTTGTTTGTTTCCGGATGGTTTCCACGTCCACAAACCGTCTGAAAATCCAATGAAAAAAATCATACCATGTGGAGGTACCATAAGGGCTTGTCCCCAAGGCAGGGGTTATTGGTTGGTTTTTCAGATGGTTTGCGTTTTACAAACCGTCTGAAAACCAACAAGCAACGCTCCCCCATAGACTTTAATGGAAAATCCGTGCAGCAGTCCCAAAAGAATGGATTTTCCGCCAGAAGGTTTTTTACCCCGCTTGTGGTCCGAAAAACATAGAACATGTTCATTCTTCCACCGAGTTTTCGGGTGGAATATGAACATGTGGGTGCGAAGGGGGAGGACTTGAATCCGCAAACCACAGGAAAAAGGCCCCCCCCCCTCCTCTACGTGGCAAAAAAAGTCTGACCGGTATTTGGTCTGTGCTGTGTAAATGCACCTTTAGGCTCCAGATAAAGATAACACCAGTGTCATCAATGCTACCTGGTAGGTGAGTAACAATTCTGTAGCGTATCCATGACAGATTGACATGCTGCAGATGTAATCCCTTCCTGACACAGGGATTTTTGTTCACCTCATGTTAGTTTTTTTTTCCTCCCTGCCTTCCAAGGGCCATAACTTTTGTTTTTTTAATTTTCTGTCTGTATAGCTGTATGAGGGCTTGTTTTTTGCGGGACACGATATACTTTTTTATGGTACCATTTACAGTAATATACATTGTACTGAAAAACACACCCCAAAAAAATTTCTTGTGTGGTGGAACGTGAAAAAAATGCAGCTGCGCCATTTCTAGGTGGTTTTGTTTTATGGAGTTCACTGTGCAGTATAAATAACATATTGTCTTTATTCTGAAGGTCAGTATGATGCCTGTTCTACCAAATCTGCAGAATTTTCGCTATATCCTAGTACTTTAAAAAAAATAAATTTGCGCTGCAGCCCCATTTTCTGCAACCAATAACTTTTTTGTTTTTCCATCTACGAACCTGAATGAGGGCTCCATTTTTGCGGGTTTAAGAGTGTTTTTTATCAGCACCGTATGTATGATAATGCCGATTTTTAATTAATTTTTAGTCCACTTTTTTAGAATAACAGAATAGACACAAAAAACACAATTTTGGAGTCGGGAATTTTTTTTCTTCTACGTTATTCACCGTATGGGATAAATAATGTAACATTTTATTGACTGTACTTTTAAACATGTGGTTATACCAATTATGTGTAACTTTTTGCGTTTTTTTATTTCTAAAATGGCAGATGGGGATGTTTTTAATGTTACTTTTTTTGTATTTTTTTTATGTTGCCATTTAGGGCGACATGTGTGAACAGGGCTGTGCCAGAAGTCTGGCGTCTTTTCAGCCTGACATCTAGTGCAGCCCCGTTCACCATATTTTTAGTCAGGTACCCTCCAATATCCAGGCGCATTAAAGAAAGCCCGCGGCACTTTGTAATGCGCCTGAGATCGGGGGGCGTGCTGGAGGCGGGGCGCAGTACAACTGTACGAAGCTATAGGATTTATGGCTTCAGTACGGCAAATCCAGGAGCATTACTGCTGGAGCAGGTAGAGCACTTTAAAAGCACTTTACCTGAGCCAGAAGTGTCGCTTTGTAGCTAGAAGGCGCTAAATCTATGACCCGCAGTAGACCTGGTTCTTAGATTCAGGCGCATTCTATGCTACTAATACGTGCAAAAAAATGGCGCCTCGGCGACAAAAATCATACATGTCGCCATAAGGGATTGACCATGTGATCGCTTTATCTACATATTGCAATACTATTGTACTGATCTATGTAGGCATTTCAATGATCTCCTATTACAAAGTGCCTATGTGTGCAATAGGTGCACAAACATGGCAGCTACGGAGGCTTTCATTAGGCCTCTCACTGTTATGGTAGCCAAACAGTACCCGGCGATTGTGTCAGGGGGAGGGCGATCCTGGACAACAACAGACCGTGGACATGTTTTTTTAATCATTTAGACCAGGGCTGGGAAATCAATTTTCCCATGGGGCCGCATGAGAAAGTAGGATGGTTTTAGAGGGCCGGACTAATTAAAAAAAACAAAAAAAACCCATAGGGTAAAATTCATTTTTGGGGTTTATTTTTGTGGAAACTTACTCTGTACCCTCTGTATATACAGGTCCCCTCAGTAAGATATATAGATATAGGTCCTCACAGGCAGGTATATAGTTATAGGTCCCCACAGGCAGGTATATAGATAGTTATAGGTCCCCACAGGCAGGTATATAGATAGTTATAGGTCCCCACAGGCAGGTATATAGATAGTTATAGGTCCCCACAGGCAGGTATATAGTTATAGGTCCTCACAGGCAGGAATATAGATAGTTATAGGTCCTCACAGGCAGGTATATAGATAGTTATAGGTCCCCACAGGCAGGTATATAGTTAGTTATAGGTCCCCACAGGCAGGTATATAGATATAGTTCCTCACAGGCAGGTATATAGATAGTTATAGGTCCACACAGGCAGGTATATAGGTAGTTATAGGTCTCCTCAGGCAGGTATTTAGGTAGTTATAGCTCCCCTAAGGCCGGTATATAGGTAGTTATAGCTCCCCTAAGGCCGGTATATAGGTAGTTATAGCTCCCCTAAGGCCGGTATATAGGTAGTTATAGCTCCCCTAAGGCCGGTATATAGGTAGTTATAGCTCCCCTAAGGCCGGTATATAGGTAGTTATAGCTCCCCTCAGGCAGGTATATAGGTAGTTATAGCTCCCCTCAGGCAGGTATATAGGTAGTTATAGCTCCCCTCAGGCAGGTATATAGGTAGTTATAGCTCCCCTCAGGCAGGTATATAGGTAGTTATAGCTCCCTTCAGGCAGGTATATAGGTAGTTATAGCTCCCCTCAGGCAGGTATATAGGTAGTTATAGCTCCCCTCAGGCAGGTATATAGGTAGTTATAGGTCCCCACAGGCAGGTATATAGACTTATGATCAAAATGAAAAATAACAAAACTAATACTTACCTTACCGGCTTCCTGAGCGCGTTCCTCTTCTGCCCGAGGCTGGCGGCATGATGTCATCACGCCGCCAGTGCCGGGACGCTCCTCCGGCAGCTCCTCGGCCGCACAGACTGATTATTCTGTGCACCGAGGAGAGGCAGCGGCGCGATGAGCCTCGCATCAATGCCCAATTCATCAATACCGGGGATACTAATAGTATCGACTAGGTAGCAGGCCGGATGCGGCCCGGGGATGTACAATGCCCAGGTCTGATTTAGACATTGTGGCGTCTAAATTGTCAAGGGCCAGGATTGGGGCTGTCTCAGATCCTGTCCACAAGCGTTGGTTGCTGGCTGTATCTAACAACCGGTGCCCGTCTGGTATGGAGTGGGCTCAGCATGTAAGCCCGCTCCATACCTCGCTAACGCTGCTGCGTAAATGTAGAAAAAAAATTTCATGGCACATGCCTTGTACCATTTTTTTTTAACATGTTTTAGCCACTTTTAGGCATATTCTACATCTTCTCCAACAAGAAGCGTAGATTAGAGAGGTAAAGGGTGTGACTTGTGGTGCAATATTGTGCCAAAATTTTGCAAGTCAACCAACAGGTAATGTAAAGTCAGACAACAATTTCTAAAGATGCAGCAAATTGGCGTAAATATGTCGCACTGTTGGACTGTCTAGTCCAAGCTCACACTGTCTAAGACTATCCACACGACAAATATTTGAATTCGTAATTCACGCGGATTCCGACTCACCTAGAACTGAAAGTAAATGATCCTCATTAATATCAATAGAAAATAGAGTTGTGGTTCATACATTTTTTGATCGTTTTTCAAAACCAGCGCATGGTAAAAAAAATATTTGAACATGTTCATGGTCATATTTGATGTGGAAAACGCGTGGAAATTTACTATTGATGTCAATGGGGATGGCTAGAAACCCTGTGTAAAATGCGTCCAAAACATTTGTACGTAGTTTTTAATGAAGATCTGTGTCTAAAACCACATAGGAATGAATAGGGCTCATTTCTAACCGTAAACTGCCAGTAAACCAAAAAATCCACGCAATAAGCATGTGAAATATTAGTTGAAAATATGTTGGATAATGTGGCCTTCAATGGCAGAATATGACGAGTAACGTGCCCTTAGGCCCCTTAGGCTATGTTCACATGGCGTAATTGCGGGGCATATAGTACATCCCACAATTAAGCCGGGTGTTTGGGAGTCGCGCTGATCGGTGCGTACTCCCGCAACGCAAGGGGGCCAGCAACTCGCTGACCCCATAGACTGTCATTACGTGTCACTTATCTCCCAATACGATCGTATTGTATGCCTGGGGAGAGGAGGTGTAATCCATAGTTCTCTATGAGTACTGTGGATTACTGTAATTTCGGTGCACATATCGCCCATATTAGAGCGCAAATATGCGTGCCACAATTTGACAGTGTGAACATACCCTTAGTATTGCAGAGTTTTCGTAAATCTGCCCCAGTTGTAGAAATTTTTCTGCATTCTTTTGCCATTGACTTTCATAGAAGACATTCTAAGAATATTTCCTAGAAATCAAAACCAAGTTTACACTTGTAATTCTAGTACAAAATGTTATATATCCCGACTCTTCATTGTGACCCAGGGTAGTATATGGCAGCCTTAATATATGTGATAGCCTTATCTTTAGTAAAACAGCAATTTCCAGTATGATCTGCCGGAGGTGATAGTAAAGGCATGCTGAGACCTGTAGTTTTACAGCAGATGGCGGGCCACACGCCTTATAAACCTGCTATACAGTGTATTGCCTGGAATGATTTAGCTTTATATGAGTAAACTCCTCTAGTAGGGGTTCTCAGATGTATGTGGTTTGTATTCTCCATGGTTGTTCCGAATGGAACCTCCAAGGCAGATGTGACTCATCCCTAATAGACCAATGCCCTGGAACCTCCATACTGAAAACTGAGCAGTGCAACCCTGAGCTCCCTTTACAGGGATTGTTCAAACTTGGCAACCCCATATTCATATGTCCTATTGGAATCAACATACAATATTAATGGGTTCTAGGAAAACCATTGTATGATGAAACAACAACTCTATGGAAAACTGGTAGTTGGTTTTGAAGCCCCAAAATCTCACCAAACATAGTATAAAATGGAAATGAAAGAAAATCAGGTAGATATTAATGCAGATAAAGCACGTCCTAAAATATAACATCAGAAAGAGCTGTTGGAGATCACTTTCTATGAGGAGGACAGGAGCTTCTTTGGGTCATGTACTTTATACACAATGTACCAGAAATGAGGCCATCACCTGGTATCCAAAGGAGACGTTTATCCTGGCACATGTAAGAGCAGTACGGGACATGTAGTACCGCACTGTACTGTAGAGAGGTGCTATAGACCCAATCACTGCCTGCACCTCACTAATACATGTAAGAGTAGTACAGAACATGTAGTACCGCACTGTACTGTAGAGAGGCGCTACTAGACTGACACTCACTGTATGCACCTCACTAATACATTTAAGAGCAGTACAGGACATGTAGTACCGCACTGTACTGTAGAGAGGCGCTACTAGACCTCTAATCAATGCATGCACCGCACTAATACATGTAAGAGCAGTACAGGACATGTAGTACTTTACTGCACTGTACTGTAGAGAGGCGCTATAGACCACCAATCACTGCATGCACCTCACTAATACATGTAAGAGCAGTACAGGACATGTAGTACCGCACTGTACTGTAGAGAGGTGCTATAGACCACCAATCACTGCATGCCCCTCACTAATACATGTAAGAGCAGTACAGGACATGTATTACCGCACTGTACTGTAGAGAGGTGCTATAGACCACCAATCACTGCATGCACCTCACTAATACATGTAAGAGCAGTACAGGACATGTAGTACCGCACTGTACTGTAGAGAGGCACTATAGACCACCAATCACTGCATGCACCTCACTAATACATGTAAGAGCAGTACAGGCCATGTAGTACCACACTGTACTGTAGAGAGGCGCTATAGACCACCCATCACTGCATGCACCTCACTAATACATGTAAGAGCAGGGATGCTTCAAGCACCTGAGAGCGGTAGAGCTCTGCAGCCAATCAGAGCAGGTAAGAAGGGAGGGACTTCAGTTCCTGATAAGAGGGAGCCTTCCATGTGAGTGAGTCAGTTCTATTTTTAGTTAGGGCTTGTCCCCACTGCGCGGGTTTTCAGCCTTTTTTACAGTTTTCGGCTTTGAAAACTGTCTGCAAACCGTGTGACAAACCTTAAAATGGACCTCTATGGATTTTCTGCCCGGAGGTTTTTCAGATCGCCGGTGGTCCGAAAAACATTGAACATGTTCATTCTTCCATCTGGTTTTCGGGCGGAATATGAACATGTCTATGCGAAGGGGGAGGGCTTTTCTCCGCTACTCGCGTGTGCACGGCCCGAAAACAGTGCAAATACCGGTCGGATAAACCTGCAAGCAGGGGAGTAGCAGGGGCGTAGCTATAGGGGGTGCAGCAGTAGCAGTCATTACCGGGCCCTGCAGTTTGAGGGGGCCCAAAAGTCTTTCTGCTACATAAGAAGACATCAGTATTGTAAATAGCACACGGTAATTGGGGTCTCCATGTCACTTTTTGCACTAGTGCCCAAGAGCTTGGAGTTACGCCTCTGGAAAGCAGCTACAGGGGGTGCAGAGGTAGCAGCTACTATCGGGCCCGGCAGCCTGAGGGGACCCAAAATCCCTTCTGCCACATAAGAAGACACCAGTATTGCAAAGACACATTGTAACTGGGGGCCCTATTTAATTATTTGTATCAAGGCCCAGGAGTTTCAATATATAATGTCCCAGTAAAGATCATTGTGTGTTGAAAAATATTGCATCCTGAGGCCATTGTAACTTGAGGGACCCCTGTACAACCAAAGAATATGTCCCCGTACCCACCCATTACAAGTTCCAAGATTGCATCATATCAGTTGGCACCTTTTTTTTTAAAAAAAAAACTTGCTCAAGGCCCCTGATAAGAGTACTGCCGATACTGCTCTAATGGAGACCCTGACCCGGATCAGTAACTGTTCTCTTCCAGTTCAAGGCTCAGACAGACACAAGGGCCGACATAAATAATTTTTGCCGCCTAAACGTCATTTTTTGCGTAGAATGTGCCTGAATCTATGAACCTGTTGTACTGCGGGTCATAGATTTAGCTCTTTCTAGCTACAAAGAGTGAAAATTCTGGCTCAGGTATACCACTTTTAAAGTGCTCTACCTGTTCCAACAGGTAAATGTGTAGAATCATACGGTTGTATTGCGATGCCTCCAGCACCCCCCCGATCTCAGGCGCACTACAAAGTGCCGCAGGCACCCGATAATGCGCCTTATATTGGAGTGCACCTGGTTAAAAATATAGTGAACGGGGCTGCACTAGTTTTTGGGCTGAAAAGCCACCAGACTTCATAAGTGACTACATATGACATGGTTGTCTATTCATTCCAGTGTCCACCATTCGGGTCTGGCCCCCCTAATGCTATGCTTTCTAGCAGTGTCATATTGCTTTAGGCTCTGTTCATGCAGCACTTGAGGCTCCACCAACACGTTCGTCTGAAAGATAGCTGTGACATCTGCTGCTTTATGGGCAGGCAGTGCCATAAGTCACCAATAGGCTCCCAGTCTAAAAATTGTATGCAGCACCATATAAATTATTTTTACTACATCCTTCCATATAGAATAGTACAGAGGTGGAGTGGGGCCCTCTGGATATGTTCAGTGTATAAGCCAGGAAAGCTCTGGATATGTTCAGATATGCACAGAGCTGGTAGAGACTGTCATGTCCATAGACCTAGATAGTGGGAAAGTCATTTAGGAGATCTGCAGAGAATTATTAGTAACATCAGCAGCGCAGGGGACTCACCGATCCGTGCGCTGCATTAACCCCTTCCCTGCTGATTAGTGTGGTGCAGTTTTTCCAATGTGGACGTAGCTGCATATCCTCACGTGCTGCAACGCAACACATCATTTTACTGCTAATATGTCTCATATTCCAGCCTTTGGATTGCAAGCGAGCAAATCACAGAGCAAATCAGCTACATTTCTGCAACCTTATGAACATGCTCAGAATTCTGATTTGAATATCCCATCTACATGAATGGTACTGTGGATTGTCATAAAAGGTCGGTGCATAATCCGCATCACAAATCTGCAGCATCTGAATTTATGGATATATTCACATGGGTCGGAGAAATCCATCCTACAAAACCTGCACCAACAAGTGCCAACTTTGTCTCAGATTTTTCTACATTGACGTCAATACCTTCTCTTACTAAAGTCAATGTAGAAAAATCCGCAACAAAATCTGCCACAAAATTTGCACTGATTGATGTTTGTCTTGAAGTGTGGATTTCTCTGCAAAATTGCTGCAAATTTTGCTGTGTGTCTGACGCATGTGAACTTGCCTTGGGGTTTATGTGTGCATGCTTTTTGCTGCATAAAATTTACTTTTTTTTCATGATTTCATGTCAAAAAGTGCTCAGAGAAGAGGACAGTAAAGTCCCATTGACCATAATGGGAAGTGGCGCGCATCAGACTGTGCTTTTTTGTGCATCGTTTATGCGCTGAAGAAAAATAAAAGGGAGAGCAAGACCAATATCAGGGTATGTTCACCTGGCGGGTGTTTTTGAAGTCGAGGCTATCAGTGCATACTTCCAAAGCACGGGGGGCTGGGGGCCAGCCGGTCCCATCCACATGCATTTCAGTTGGGGCGTAAGCGGTGGCCCCAAGATCACAGCTTGTGGCCCAAGAATCAATCCTGGTGGGCCCCAAGAATCAACACCACTGGTGGGCCCCAAGAATCAACTCCACTGGTGGGCCCCAAGAATCATCTCCACTGGTGGCCCCAAGAATCATCTCCACTGGTGGGCCTCAAGGATCAGCTCCATGGTGCCCCAAGAATCACTCCACTGGTGGGCTCCAAGAATCAGCTCCACTGGTGGCCTCAAGAATCATCTCCACTGGTGGCCCAAGAATCATCTCCACTGGTGGCTCCCAAGAATCATCTCCACTAGTGGCTCCAAGAATCAGCTCCACTGGTGGCCTCAAGAGTCATCTCCACTGGTGGCTCCAAGAATCAACTCCACTGGTGGGTCCCAAGAATCATCTCCACTGGTGGCTCCAAGAATCATCTCCACTGGTGACCCCAAGAATCATCTCCATTGGTGGCCCCAAGAATCATCTCCATTGGTGGCCCCAAGAATCATCTCCACCAGTGGTCACCAAGAATCATCTCCACCAGTGGACACCAAGAATCATCTCCATTGGTGGGCCCCAAGAATCATCTCCATTGGTGGCCCCAAGAACCATCTCCACTAGTGGCTCCAAGAATCATCTCCACTAGTGGGCCCCAAGAATCAGCTCCACTTGTGGCCTCAAGAGTCATCTCCACTGGTGGCTCCAAGAATCATATCCACTAGTGGCTCCAAGAATCATCTCCACTGGTGGGCCCCCAGAAACATCTCCACTAGGTGGGCCCAAGAATCATCTCCACTTGGTGGCCCAAGAATCAGCCCACTGTGGCCCCAAGAATCAGCTCCACTGGTGGGCCCCAAGATCAGCTCCACTGGTGGCCCCAAGAATCAGCTCCACTGGTGGCCCCAAGAATCAGCTCCACTGGTGGCCTCAAAAGTCATCTCCACTGGTGGCTCCAACAATCAGTTCCATCTATAGCATCACTTGGCTACAATCAGTGATAATTACAAGTGTTGGAGAAGTTGTGAGATGTAGATGACATGGATCCCACACGTCAGGATTTCTTACTTTTATAAATATCTTTTAATTCAATGTATAATAAACAATTAACATCCAATCACAGGGCAGCCGGATCCACAACAGAAATACGAACCATCGCCTCACAGATCACACATCAGACATTTCCATTCTAACCAGAGATGATTCTATCACAAAAATTATAAAACAAAGTATAATTTCAGGAATCATTTAAAACTAAAGGAGTTCTCTCCCCACAGTTATTGGCTTTTTCACATGTAAGGAAAGGTCAATGAAGACCATTAACAAATACATTGCTGCTTTGATTTTGCTTTCTTCAGAATCAAATGAGGGAGATTTTATCTACTGCTAGTGTACACAAGCTCCTCTTGGTTACCGGCCTCCTCTGTCTGCTTCCTCTCCTCTCTTTATTGCTCCAAGGGCTTATTTCACTGCAGAAAAATAAGTAGTGTGAACACAACCCAACAGCACAGCCGGCGGCAGGGGCGGGTCAACAGGGGCGTGGCTTGCCTTCTTTTCTGTGGGGTGTGGCTTTACTAGCCGCTGTTGCATAGGCATAGCTTGGGGGCGTGGCTTGTCTCCTAGCGGCTTAGTTCTTACGAGGGGCGCGGCTTTACTAACTGCTGTTGCATATGCATAAGTTGAGGGGAGTGGCTTGTGTCGTAGCGGCTAGGTTCTTGCTAGGGGGCGTGGGCTGTCACCTACCGGCGTGGGTTGTGCGCGGGGCGCGGGGTTACTAGCGGCTGTTGCTCGGACCTAGCGTGGGGGGCGTGGATTGTCGCCTAGCGGCTTGGTTCTTGCGAGGGGGCGTGTCTTGGAGGCGTGACCGAGAGCGAGTAGCCGGCGGAGCTGTGTAATATTCAGGAGGAGGAGGGGACATAGCTTTGGGGCGCGGCTAGTCTCATACAGTGTTCGGGCTTCTGTGGGGCATGGCTTTATTAGCATGCATTGATTGGGCGTGGCTTGTCTCATACAGTCTTCTGTGGGGCGTGTCTTTATTAGCATGCATAGATTGGGGCGTGGCTTGTCTCATACAATCTTCTGTTAGGCGTGGCTTTATTAACATGCATAGATTGGGGCGTGGCTGGTCTCATACAGTCTTCAGTCTTCTGTGGGGCGTGGCTTTATTAGCATGCAGAGATTGGGGTGTGGCTTGTCGCCTAGCGGCTTGGTTCTTGCGAGGGGGGCGTGTCTGGGGGGGCGTGGCTGGGCGGGAGCAGCCGGCGGAGCTGTGTAATATTCAGGAGGAGGGGGCGTGGCTCCCGGCGGTCGGGTCGCGCTGCAGTTGACAGCTGGGGCGAGAGGACCGGGAGACGCAGGCGGCTGGCGAGCAGCACAGTCCCCGGGCAGCAGCTGAGAGGAGAGACCCTCATCCCGGAGGGGAGCACCATGCACTGGGAGGAATCAGGGCCTGCAGAGCCCTATTGACAAAAGAAGCCTTCCCCCCACTCCTGCCCGGGCATCCTTGCACCCCATCCCTGCACCCTGTGACCCCAGCCCTTGCTCTCCCTGCTATTCTGACTCCTCCCTGCACACAGTGACCCCATTCCCTGCCCATTGTTATAGCTTCACATACTCCCCTGTGATCCATGCACCCAGCGCTGGGGTCTCCAGGCAGCCCAGGCTTGACCCCTCAGATTTTGGATTGCACCTCCAGCATCCTTTGCTCCTTGCAGCAGGTCACTTTACCCCTTGGCATTGGTTCCTTGTACCTTCTTCCCATCCACTCACCTGTGACCGATCTCTCCACAACTCGTGTTCTCATGGATGGCAGCCAACCCCGGTGACACCTGACAGCAAGAACCTAGAGCTGGGACCATGGATGGGGTCACCATGTCACAGGAGCGAAGCTTTCACAGCCCCTTCCTGGAGCTGGAGGACTTGACAGAGGCAGATTTTATGAGCAATGTGGTAAGAGCACTGTAATATTGGATGATACAGGGGTGGGTGCCCACAGATTGGGGGGGTCGCCCATTATTGTGGCACCACTGGCTTGTCTCCCCTCTATCCTGATGATCCTGAGAACATGATTGCACCTTCTTCTAGAGGATGCACCTGCCATACTCCGCCGAGATGTAGCAGAGCTGAGCTTGTCATTTGGCAGGAGTGGTCATCTTCATAACTGTGCAGAGCATCTTAGGTGAAGGAGCTGTCAAGCGACGCAGCACATGACAAATCCAGCTCTGCTGCACCAGTACAGGTGGAAGGGATAGGGTACAGTAGTGGTCATGTCAGGGGTTCAGTGTCACTGTGCAGGTGTTGGGTGATGGTGATGGACTTGTTATAGTCACATTCCAGGTCTGTTGGTTTATTAAATTCTTCATTCCCCCAGGTGACCAAGGGGGGATGGTTTTCCCATATTAATTCTCATATAATGTGTTGGCCTGGTGGTTGCCGCTCGTACTGTGACAGTGGCCATAGATGAGTGATCTGCAACCTGCGGCTCCACAGCTGTTCCAAAACTACAACCCCCAGCATGCCCTGGCGGCTCAGCTTGGAGATTTCTGCATCTGGTTAAAGGTACAGAGGCGCATTGACAGTTCTATTAGTCAGATTATTGGGTTTCCTACATAGAACTGTACAGTACATTGATTTCATAGTCCTTAACAATCCAGGACTCTCAATGATCCTGACAGTGGCCATAGATCAGTGATCTCCAACCTGCGGCTCTCCAGATGTTGCAAAACTACAACCCCCAGCATGCCCTGGCGGCTCAGCTTGGAGATTTCTGCATCTGTATAAAGGTACATAGGCGCATTGACAGTTCTTTTAGTCAGATTATTGGCGCATCTATGGGTTTCCTACAAAGAACTGTACAGTACATTGATTTCATAGTCCGTAAAAATTCATGACCCCGAATGATCCTGACAGTGGTAACAGATCAGTGATCTGCAACCTGCGGCTCTCCAGATGTTGCAAAACTACAACTCCCAGCATGCCCTGGAGGCTCAGCTTGGAGAGCTCTGCATCTGATTAAAAGTACAGAAGCGCATTGTTAGTCATATTAGTAGTATTTTTGGTGCATCCTTAGGTTTCCTGAGGCTCTCCAAAACTGCAACCCCAGCATGCCCTGGCGGCTCAGCTTGTAGAGTATTGTCATAGAGAATGACTGTAATCTCCTGGATTAAAGGTACAGAGGTGCCCTGTCCATCATATTAGTAGGATTATTGGCGCATCAATAGGTTTCTCGCAAAAGACATCTACAGTACATTGATTTCATAGACCATAAATACTGTGACCCCCAATAATCCTGACAGTGGCCGTAGATCTGTGATCTCCAGATGTTGCAAAACTACAACTCCCAGCATGCCCTGGCGGCTCAGCTTGGAGAGCTCTGCATCTGATCTGAAAAGTACAGCAGCGCATTGTTAGTCATATTAGTAGTATTTTTCGGTGCATCCTTAGGTTTCCTACAAATAAATGTATGGGGCATCGGTTTCAAAGTCCATAAATATCTGTGACCCCCAGTAATCCTGACAGTGGACAACAATCAGTGGTCTCCAACCTGCAACTCCCAGCATGCCCTGGCGGCTCAGCTTGTAGAGTATTGTCATAGAGAATGACTGTAATCTCCTGGATTAAAGGTACAGAGGTGCCCCCGCCTTTTTAGAGGTTTTTGGGGCATCAATAGGTTTCTAAAAAAGATATCTCGTGCATTTTTTATAGTCCTATAATCTGTGACCCCCTGTAATCCCCACAGTGGCCCCTAGTCTGTGATCTCCAACCTGCTGCTCTCCCGATGTTGCAAAAAATCAACTCCCGCATGCCCGGCGGCTCAGCTTGGAGAGTTGCTTGATTAAAAGTACAGGGAACGATTGTTAGTCATATTTTTGTATTTTGGTGCTCCTTAGGGTTTTCCCCCAAAAAAATAAATGTATGGGGCATCGGTTTCATAGATCATAAATATCCAGGACCCCCAATGATCCTGACAGTGGCCATAGATCTATGATCTGTAACCTGCGGCTCTCCAGATGTTGTAAAACTGCAACCCCCAGCATGCCCTGGCGGCTCAGTTTGGAGAGCTCTGCCCTAGAGAATCACTGCAATCACCTGGATTAAAATTACAGAGGTGCCCTATCCATCATATTAGTAGGATTATTGGCGCTTCCATAGGTTTCTTACAAAAGACATCTACAGTGCATTAATTTTATAGTCCATTTATATCTGTGACCCCCCCAATAATCCCGACAGTGGCTTTTGATTGTGTCTGCAAACCTGCGGCTCCCCCGCTGTTCAAAATACAAATCCCGATGCCCTGGAGTAGGTTGGGAGCTCTGCATTGATTTAAAGGGAAGAAGCGCATTGTTGGGTACATTATAGGATTTTTGGGGCTCTATAGGTTTCCCACAAAAAAAAAGTATGGGGCATCGATTTCATAGTCCTATTTATTGTGACCATCAATAAACCCCCCATGGCCCTAGATCTGTGATCCAACCTGTGGTCCTTCAGAGTTGCAAAACTCAAACCCCCAGATGCCCTGGCAGCCAGTTTGGGAACTCTGATTGGTAAAAGGGACAAAGGCGCGTTGACAGTTCTTTAGCCCCTAATTGGGCAAACTATGGGTTTCCCCAAAGAACTTACAGTACATCGATTATCTCCAATCCATAAATATCCGGGACTCTCTGATCCGACGTGGCCTTTTGATCGTGATCTGCAAGGGTCCCAGATGTTGCAACACAACTCCCCAAAGCCCCGGAGTAGTCATGTCATGAGAATGAGCTCTGCATCTGATTAAATTGCAGAGGCACGTTGACAGTTCTATTAGTATTTCTGGTGCATATTTAGGTTTCCTATTAAAAAATGTATGGGGCTTTGGTTTCATAGTCCATAAATACTGTGACCCCCAGTAATTTTGACAGTGGCCATAGATCTGTGATCTGCAACCTGCGGCTCTCCAGATGTTGCAAAACTACAACCCCCAGCATGCCCTGGCAGCTCAGCTTGGAGAGTATTGCCATAGAGGATGACTGTAATTAAAGATACAGAGGTGCCTTGTCAGTCATATTAGTAGGATTATTGGCGCATCTATAGGTTTCTTACAAAAGACATCTACAGTGCATTGATTTCAGTTCATAAATATCCTGAAAGTGACCATAGGTCGATGTTCTCCAACCCCAGCTATTGCAAAACTACAACCCCCAGCATGTCCTGAAAGCTCAGCTTGGAGAGCACTGGACTCTGATCAGAAGTTTCTTGTCAGTCATATTAGTAGGATTATTGGTGCAACTATAGGTTTCTTGTAAAAGACATCTACAGTACATTGATTTCAGTTCATAAATATTTGGGAGCCTCAATAATCCTGAAAGTGGCCATAGATCAGTGACCTCCAACCTGCGGCTCTCCAGATATTGCCAGTATCAGAATGTCCTGGCAGCTCAGATTGGCGAGCACTGCCATAGGGAATGACCGTAATCTCTCACATTGAAGGTACAGCAGCTTCTTGTCAGTCATATTAGTAGGATGATTGGCTCATCTATAGGTTTCCTACAAAAGACATTGACTGTCCATTGATTTCATGTTCTAGAAATTTCATCATGATTGTGGCCATAGAGTAGTGATCTCCAACCTGCAGCTCCCCAGCAGTTCCAAAACTCCTGGCAGCTCAGTTTGGAGAGCACTGCCCTATCTGATTAACAGTACAGAGGCGCAGATATTTGGGACCCTCACTGATCCTGCCCGGACCCCCTGCATTATACTCTATTGGGGGTAAAGACGTAGCTGAGTGTAATAGCATGATATATCAATAGTGTTATAGGAAATGTGAATTTATATGAACATTTAGTAAATTTATATCCAATTAAACCATATTAGGGAGAGTGGCTAAGAAGAGTGACTCCGGCAGTGGAGAACCCATCCTGTTCATGCATTAGACAGCCAGCCAATTGACTTCAATAGGAACAGTGATGGTGCTATAGTGAACGTGAACACTTGCTGCGGGGTTCCCCCATATATCACAGCAAATCACTATGGGTCCCAACACATAAGCAACTTATCGTCAGGGAACTCATTTAACCAAAAAAAGGCTTTTCCAAAATAGACCAGAAAGAGACCACATATCACTGCTAGGACAGGGTGATCATTGGGGTTACAACTGGGAGCCCTAATAATCACACATTATGGGGGACATGTATGAAAGCTGTCTTGGTCTAAGACTTTTCTTGTTGCCCTTAGCAACAAATCAGAGCTCATAGCAACCAATCAGAGCGCCCCTTTCATTTTTTCAGAGCACTATATGAAATGAAAGGGGCGCTCTAACTGCTTACTTTGGGCTCCAATTGGTTGCTATGGGCAACAAGAAAAGTCTTAGACCTAAACAGTTTTCTTACATGTCCCCCTATGTGATCAAATGAATGACACATTTAGCAGTGAATATAATCTAGCCAAATGCAGAAATGCTGCAGATTTTCCAGAAACTGGGCTTCATTTCATGCGGTTTTGGAACTTTTTCTTTATTCAATAAAGTGTGTATACCTTTTTCTGGTGCTCTTTTTCTATCAGCTGATGGCAGTGTTGACAAATGCTACAAAAAAGCATAAAAAATGCACACATGCCAGTTTCTGGTGCATAAAAAAAAAAAAAAAAAAACAGCGGTGGACTATGGAGGAAAAAAACATTACAAGACACCTGAAAAAAATTGCTATACCAACAGCATGCTGTGTTTTGAAAAAGCTGCAAGTGACCCCAAAAAAAAACAGACCAAAAGTGCAAAAAAAGTTACAATGAAAAAATAAAAAAGTCTGCAGTGCGTTCTATATTTTCTCATTGACTTCCAGTTAAAATTTGACTGCTGCAAATTTTGCCCAAAAAGGAAAAAAAACTTGAAAAAATGCGTTTTTATTTTCTTGTGAAACTGCAATATGCAAAATTGGCCCTCAATGTTCAATGGTGGCACAAAACCTGCAGCCAAGTGCAATGCTTTTGGCGTTGTTCACACGGACTGCATTTTCAGAACTGATTCATAAGTGCGATTTCCGCAAGTAAAAAGTTCCGAAATCAGTTGCAAATCCATGTAATCCACAAGTGTGGCACTGTATTTGTGTAACTGATTTCCCGACGGGATTCACACATCCACCAAATTATTAAGAGGTGGTGAACCGTCCGAAATTAAGGACAGAGCACATTGTTTTTGCGGGCCCAGGATGCACCGTCTCGAACAGGTAAAGTAGTGTCTCGAAGCGACACGTGTTTCCCATTAAAATCATGTAAAACGGACCATTACTGTTTGTAGAACTGGATTCATCGAAACGGATTTGCGGGCCGTTAAATAGGCTGGCAAATAGTGCGAAATAAGCCAGTGTGAACGAGGCCTTACAGAACACAGCAGAGCCACATGCCTTTTGGGGTTTGTTCACACAGGTCCAGTCTGCAGTGGGTTTTCTGCAGCAGATTCCCAGAATAAAATGTGCAAAGATTCACAGCAATTGGGAAAACATTTGTTGTGGATTATACTCCATGATAAATCCACAACAGAATCTGCACCAAATTTTTGTGTGTAGATTTTATTCTCTGAGTCTGTGGAAAATCCACAGCGGACCTGACCCACCTAAATTTAGCCTTAAAGAGGTGTTACCACGATTTACTTAATGGCATATCGCTCAGGTGCGGGGCCCACCTCTGGGACTGGCACCTGTCTCAGGAACAGGGTCCCCGAGAGTCTAGGTTCAAAATGGAGAGCTGGTCACGTTTGCGCTCAACTCTACATTCTGTTCTATGGCAACACACCACTCCACCACTCGGAAATCCTATAGAAAACAATGGAAAGTCATGCGCAAGCACAACGGCTCTCCATTCCGAGCCGAGACTTTCGGGCCCGTTCCCTAAATAGGTGGGGGTCCCAGAGAGGGACAAGCAATAATCAGGTTTCGATGGCATATCTTATCAAAATGTCATCAAAGTGCATGATGGAAACACACCTTTAAAGGGAAGCTGTCATGCTGAACAAGCTAGCAGATCTGCAGGAAGAGCCGAGCACATTGATATAATGTTCCATGGGCAAAGATTCAGTAGCATTCTGGTATAAGGCATCCAGTAGGCGGTGTTGTCAGTGATGGACAGCAATCTCTGTATGTAGACTTATACAAGAAAATCTGTCAGTCACTGATAAGACCGCCCACTGGACTCCTTAACTCATTGGGAAAAAGGTGCGCTTTGCTTCAGGTCTTGTGCCGCCATTGAACCGGTGACTTCCATGGAGGAAGTGTTGTTTCAGTGATAAATGCGGCAACTCACAACTGGTGTAAATTTGTGCCAGCCGTGCAGTGGATGCCCGAAAGTGTCTCATAATATATGGGGAATTTAACACCATTTATAGCTGCTGTCATATGTGCGTGTTTTTTTTTATTGCTTGCATTTTTAATGCAGTTGAAAAATGCGCCAAAAAGTGGTGTGTGAACACAGCCTACGAGCGCTTTCACATGATCTGCTTTATTAGACGGTTCACATCTGCATCAGAGGTTCCTTTCGGACGGACACAAAAAGAACCGTTTGACACCGTTGTTTAGTGCCACATGCTGCGCTATTTTGTCCGGCATTCCCGATGGAACAGATCTGAACAAAGCCTTAGGCTGCTTTCACACAGTGCAGTTTTGGTGCAGTTTTAACTGCGCTCAAATTAAACTGCCTTCATTAGCTGCAAGCTTCTTTCTGTTGTCTAAATTGTTCGGAAAGGTGTTTAAAGTAAGCAATCAATGACTGTGTGTGAAGTCTTGTGGATTACAAACACACTAATTGATTACTCACTTTCCAAACAGTTTAGATAAGTGAAATTAGCTTGCTGGTAATAATGACACATAATTGGAGCGCAGTTAAAACTGCACCAAAACTGTGCTGTGTGAAAGCAGCCTTAGGCAATGTTCACACGTGCTTTTGTCGGAGGTTTTGCTGCACGATTTACGATCGTAAATCGCCTTCCGAATCAGTCTGAAAAAAGTTCAAAAACCCCCCCCCTACGGCCCCATTTAATATTGGTTTAAATGGGAATAAATGTCTCGTTTCAGACGACATGTAATTACCGTGCCATAGGGCCCCCGCGTATTCGGCCGTCAAAAAGGGCCCGGGAAAAACAATGTTGCATGTCAATTATTTGGGGGCCCTTTTCGACGGATTACACCATTAAAGAAGGGATTGTAAATCCGTCGCGAAATACGTCCATCCTTATGACACTTATTTCCAACTGATTTTCCAACTTTTTAAAATGATTTGGGGAACGTATTTACGATGGGGCAATCCGACGAAAAACGTTCTGAAATAACCTGTAAACATCCCTTTAGGTGTTTTCACACGTTTTTTTTGGTGCGTTTTTTTGGTGATTTTTTGTGCAAAATGTCATCTTAATTGTTTTTTCCCTTTCCGCAAAAAAAACCACCAAAAAACCGACCAAAACCGAACCGGTGAAAGCCCCCTTGGGCCCCGTTCACAGGCTTATTGCCAGGATTTTGCGCCGATTGAGCGCACAATCCCCCCGAGAATACGGGGGGGGAGGGGGGCGGGGCCGGAGCGCGGCGGGGGGCCGCTCCCGGCCCCCTAGACAATGCATTATCTACGGCGTCGCCCAAATAAGGCATGTCACTTTCTCCCCCCGCGGCGGATTTGCCGAGCGGGGGGGGAGCGACGGATTCCACGTTCTAAATGAGAATTGGATTACCAAAATGACTCCGAGGGTTTGGGCCCGTATTGAAGCGAAAACCGGGCCGGAAATACGGCGCCAATCCGTCGGCAAAAAAAGCCGTGTGAACGGGGCCCTTAGGCTATGTTCCACGGCTTTTTCGGGGCGTTTTACGTCCGCAAATACGTCCCAAATACTTTCAAAACTGTCACAAAGGTGGCGTATTTTTGCTCGTAAATAATTCCCCCTTCTTTATTATGGGGATTTACGTTGCAAAAACACCTCCTAAAAGGGCGGGGGGTTTAAATTTTTTCGTCTATTTACGGGCGATTTACTCTGCAAATACGCCTAAAGCCCCCCCCCGGAAGCGGTGTATTTTTCATTGGGGAATCAATGCTAATCTAATTTTCATTTTTCAAAGTTTCGGGGCGATTGCGGGCGTAATTACGTCCGTAAATACCCCCGAAAAAAGCCTGGGGGAACAAGCCGTCCGCAAACTCCTTAATTATCTATTTTATGTTTTTAAGGGGTAAAAAAACAAGTTTCCATCTAGTTCGCCTGTTGTGCTAAAGGGTTGTCCCGAGGGAAAGGGAAAAACCCCCCAAAACAAAAGGGGTTTTTGGGAAATGTAACAAGAATGAACAATTATTTTCTTTAAAATGTTCGGTTTTCACGGGGTGCGTTTTTGGGGCTTTTTTTTTGCAGAAATTCTCGCATTGGGATGTTACACGGCGTGGTGACTCCATTTATAAAAGGTCTTTTGGGTCCGTTTTTTGGTGTTTTGGATCCAGTTTGGGGCCGAAACGGGCCCAAACACCCTCTAACAAAGTGCAGCGAATTTACATTGCTTTCAATGTAAAACCGCATCGGGTTCAGACATGATCGCCATGTGTGTTTACTTTGGGGTTTCTGATGCGTTCCAAAAATTGTCTGTCAATTTTTGAAACCTTTGAAGGCAGACTCCATTTTAAAACTTAGGGTCTCCTGCTGCATCCAACAAGCACCCCAAAAACCACCGATTTTTTGGGTGCGATTTTACGCGCTTTTTTTCCCGGTCCCCCAAGGACCCGCACCCCTTTATTACTGCGGATTCTAAAAAAGTAAGATTTCTACTTCTAACACCTTTACAAACAATTTAAGGTATGTTCACATGATGCATTGGGGCGCATATAGTACGCACCGCAATACGCCGGCTGTTTTGGAAGCGCATAATTCCAAAGCATGGGGGGGTGGTTGGCCCAGTAACATGCATTGACAGCAGCGCATAAGCACCGCAAACAATTGACCTGTCACTTCTCTCCCTGGGCATACGATACGATCGTATTGTCAACTGGGGAGACGAGCTATGAATTACGGTAATTGCGGCACGCATTTCGCCACGTATAAAGCGCAATAAGCGGTGAAATGTGCACACAATTAAGCGTGAACATACCCTGAGATAACTTGAAGGTGCTTACTGGTAAGGCTCAGTGCACAGTGACGGATCCGTTCTGACGCTGCATTTACGTGTTCATTGACTCCTATAGGTAGACGGATGTGCCACGTGCATTTACATAGGGCCACATGTATGAAACGGTTTTGGTCTGAAACTCACTTTTTCCCCCCATAGAAACCTAAGTTTTAGACCAAAACCGTTTCATACATGTGGCCCGCGTCCATTTTTACACTTTCCGTCAAATATGCATTTCATTTTAATGGGTGGGGACACCGGGCGCTGCGCTTTGTCAAGTTGAACAAAACGTATACGTTACAGTATACATTTTTTTACAATGTATGTCAATGGGAAACGTATCCTTGTGTTTGTGCCCATGCTGCAAATGTATACATTTGTATCCGTCATAAATATATAAACAAAGCTATCCAATCAAATTGCAAGGAAAAACGAGTGACAGCCAATAGAAAAGCTAGTAAAAAAATAGAAGAAAAAACAAATGCTCCAAACAGTGCACATTTGGCATACGTTTAACATATACGTTTTGACAGATGTTCAAACGCAGTGTGTACTCAGCCTAATAAAGGCAGTTTCATTGCAGTGCAGTAAGTAAAAAACCGCACCAAAACCGCTCTGCCTAAAGCCTGCCTTATGGCATCTCGCACCATTGACAGCCGAGACCCTGTTTGATCCATTGCCCTGAGTGCATGAACGGCACCTGCGGAGCCTGCAACCTGGGACATGTTGCTACATTACAGCTCTCAGGAAGAGGTCAATCCAATCCTCATTAGCAGTGATGTGAGAGGGGGGTCGTGCTTTTGGCCAAGGGCAGTCGGCACTGCGACCTCCGCCTGCTTGCAGGGACAGGCAGGAGATGCCCAGATTATATCAGCAGCTCGGCCTTATGAGCTATGATGCACACCTCGCAGATTCCATCCAGAGCACGTGTGTCAGAATCTACCCCGCCTGTTCCTGCTTCATTGCACCGGAGGATTACGTAGGGAGAGATAATGAGTCCAAGGATGTGTCATTCATATTAGATCATTGCAATGAAGCACAGGGGGTGGGTGGTAATTGTATTGCATAGAAATGAGACAGCGCTGCAATTACAGACGGTCATCAGGGTCACAATCCTCTAATCAATGAGATCTCCCTTGTTGGAGGTCGGGGAGTCGGTTTGCTATGGAGGGAACTTCACTGATGACCCAAATAAAAGCTTTTGATCAGTGTTGGACTGGGGTTTCTGGGGCCCACTAGTGGAGCTGATCCTTGGCTCTCACCAGTTTAGTTGATTCTTGGGGCCACCAGTGGAGCTGATTCTTGGGGCCACCAGTTGCGTTGATTCTTGGGCCCAACAGTGGAGTTGATTCTAGGGCCCATCAGTGGAGTTGATTCTCGGGCCCACCAGTGGAGTTGATTCTCGGGGCCACCAGTGGAGATGATTCTCGGGGCCCACCAGTGGAGATGATTCTCGGGGCCCACCAGTGGAGATGATTCTCGGGGCCCACCAGTGGAGATGATTCTCGGGGCCCACCAGTGGAGATGGTTCTTGGGGCCCACCAGTGGAGATGGTTCTTGGGGCCCACCAGTGGAGATGATTCTTGGGGCCCACAAGTGGAGATGGTTCTTGGGGCCCACCAGTGGAGTTGTTTCTTGAGCCCACCAGTGGAGATGGTTCTTGGGACCAACCAGTGGAGTTGGTTCTTGGGGCCACCAGTAGAGTTGGTTCTTGGAGCCACCATTGGAGATGATTCTTGGGGCCCACCAGTGGAGTTGATTCTCGGGCCCACCAGTGGAGTTGGTTCTTGGAGCCACCATTGGAGATGATTCTTGGGGCCCACCAGTGGAGTTGATGCTGCGGCCCCACAATGGGAGTTGATTCTTTGGCCCACCATTGGAGTTGATTCTTGGGACCCACTAGTGGAGTTGATTCTTGGGGCCCACCAGTGGAGATGGTTCTTGGGACCCACCAGTGGAGTTGATTCTTGGGGCCCACCAGTAGAGTTGGTTTCTTGGAGCCACCATTGGAGATGATTCTTGGGGCTACCAGTGGAGTGGATTCTTGGGGCCACCAGTAGAGTTGGTTCTTGGGGCCCACCAGTGGAGATGATTCTTGGGGCCCACCAGTAGAGTCGGTTCTTGGGGCCCACCAGTGGAGGTGGTTCTTGGGGCCCACCAGTGGAGTGGATTCTTGGGCCCACCAGTAGAGATGGTTGTTGGGGCCCACCAGTAGAGATGGTTCTTGGAGCCCACCAGTAGAGATGGTTCTTGGGGAACACCAGTGGAGATGATTCTTGGGGCCACCAAAAATGTGTGTGTTTTTCAGTAGAAATTTGCATTTTTTTTAATGCAAGAGGTTTTGCAATTAACTGTAATTTGGAACAAAGGTGAAATTGGGCTTAATTAAAAAATGTATGCGGTTTTAATTGCTTGCATTTTTCAACTGTAACATGTGAACCCAGCCTAAGGGTGCTTTACACGGTGTTTTTTTGGGCATTTTTTAATGTTTTTTTTAAATGTTTTTTTTGTGCGGGAAAGGCCGGAAAATTAATGCTGTAATTGCTCCCCAAAAAAATCGCGGTAATACGGAAATTCCCCGATTTTTGACGCATTTTTGTGCAAAATATACAGCATTTTTTTGCCGTGCCTTCCTAACAAAAAAACCATTAAAAAAAAGGATAAAAAAAGCCCCCAAAACCCCGGTAAAAACCCCCAAACAAAGGTTTTTTTAAAATTATAGAAGTATAGTATTCACATGCTCTCCATTGCCTTTGCATTCTGCTCCCAAATACGCACATGTGGAATGGTGGGAGGAAAAGAGCAGCAGTATGAGCCCGGGATGAGGAAATACGCTTGTCTTAGACTATGTTCACACGGCGTCTTTTAGACCGCATTTTGGAGAGTAATTGCACTGGAATACACCCTCATAGAGAGCTATGATTACCCTCTGTCTTCCCCGACATGTATTGAACGACAGGTGAAAGAAGGGACCTGTCATAGGGGATTATAGAAGTGAATGGGGCTGCCCCCTCCGCGGTTTAGAAGTACCCGCCGCAGTATGTCATGTGAACACACCCTTAGTGAAAAGTGCACAGAAGTGGTGGTTTTTTTTTCCCCATACTGGGTGAAAATGGTTGGGGATTTTTTGTACTAGCAAGGGTCCCCCCATGGGCGTGGTTGGTTTCGATTGTTCATCAGTTTTTCGCACCTTCGGCATCTCCCATTAGCCTGGGGGGTTTTATTGCCTCCTACTGGGAATAGTTTTTGCGTCCAGCCATGGAGCTGTGAGTGCGGCCATGTGTCTGTTTTTAAGAGAGTTCAATGTGGCAAATTTATTAGGGTTTGATAAGTTTGGCTCTTCATTGAGTGTCCCCGGACGTTTAAGACCCAGACCTGGAATAGGGTTTCGGTACTATTTTTAATATGAAGTGTTTGGGGGTCAAAGGGGCCCCACCCTTTTTCTAAAATCCACCCATCAATAAAAAATTTTTCAGAGCTCAGCTAAAACAGGAAAGTTCCCCAAAATTTTTTAACAAATGGCTTTTCACAATACTGGGGTGAATCAGTCCATACATTACCCCCATATTGTATATTTTCTCAGACATTCATATTCCTATTAACTAAGCAAAGGTGTTGTCTCTAAAATTTGGGGCGTTCATGCCCAACTTGGGCAGGAGTACATGGTGCGGTCACGGTGCAAGCCCTGAGAAAAAACGCGGGCATCCCCAGCAGAGGTTTTCATTTAAAACACCACTGGTTTTTCAGGGGCACCCCAAAAAAAACCCTGGAAATTAATGACAAAGTTCTTTAGGGTATATTCACAGGGGCAAATTGTGGCGCCATTTTCGGAATTGCGTTGATAGGGGGGATTCGCGCGAAAATTTCGGTAAAACCATGTTCCCCCGCCCCGGGCAGACGGCTTCATTGGACTCCCAAGCCCCGGGAAATTGGGGGTCTGTAGCGCCGCAATTACCATGAAAATGCCTTAGTGTTCAGTCGTCTGGGCGTGGGTTTGGAAATCCAAGCACCCCCCATTTTGGCCCGTTTACACGCTTATTTGGGGGCCGGAAATTGGGGGCCGTCTGCCGCCGGGTTGCGCTCATACGGCTCAAAACCGTCTCATAAAACGGTTTTAAACCCCCAGTTCTCAAAAACTTGGGTTCCGCTTCCCCCGCCGGCGAATCCGGGGGAAAAGTGACATGAATTATTTACGGGTTACGGCCGTGAAAAAGACAGTTAGGGGCCGGCGAGCTCCCGGGCCCCCCCCCCCCCCCCGCTGCACGGGCCGGCTAATTGCGGGGCGAAATCCATCCCGCAATTAGCGGCCTTAAAGCCGTGTAAAACCAGGCTTAAAAGGGGGGTTTTTCATGAATGAATATGCAGTGTATGCGGGGCGCCCATGCATGGGGTAAGGGAGGGGGGGTACTTGGGCCCCCTCTCCAATCACTTTATGGGAATTAGCTGGCACATCCTGGCTATATTCAGAACTCAAAATTACATTTTCCACTTTAACCCCGTGGTGGCAAAGGCCACAAAAAAAATAATTCACAAAAAAACAAAAAAAAAAAAAAACAAAGCCCTAATCCTAAAATCTAACTTTTATTAAAAAATTTAAAAAATCCTATCCAAAAATTTTTGATACACATAAAAATAAATCCAGGAACTCAATCATATAGATACAAAAAACTAAAATTAATCCTCACAAAAGGGTATTTTAAAATAGAGTTTCTATACAAAAAATTTTAGAAATAAATTTTTTTACTTACGATTAGATGATCATAGAACGCTGAAAAAGCCCTTAATTCCCCCTACACGGTTTCCTTGTAGAACGAGTTTTCGGCCAAAAGGGACGGGGCCCCCAATAAATAAATAAAAAATTGGACTTTCGCCCTTTAAAACCCCCCCAAAAAACCCCCTAAACTTTCAAAAAAAAAAAGGGGGGTGGGAGGAAAAAGGTTTTTTAAAGAGCAAATTCCATTAAAGGGAAAAATTTTTAAAAAACCGGGAAAAAAACTCCCGTCACCTACATTTCAAAAGGGGGGGGTTTTCCCCAGGGGGTTAAGGGGAAAAGGGCCCAAATTTTTGGAAACCCTTCTATAGAAAACCCAGGGTTGGGCCCCTTAGGGAAAAACCCGGGGGGGGAGATAAGCATTAAAATTTTTGAGGGAAGGCCGGAAAGTTTTGATGTTTTGGGAGGGGGAGCTCCGAAAAAACACGATGTATTGGGCGCGTACGACCCCAAGGGCCGGTTCAAGGTTATTCAAGCCCTAATTTCGGGACGGATTCGCCCGCAATACGGCTTGAATAAGGGGGGGTGCGGGGCGTGGGGCTGCCGCCCGGGCCCCATAGATTTCTTATCCAGGGGTATCCCGCCCGGGATAATGAAATGTCATTTCTCCCCCCCCTGCGGGTTGCAGCGGGTAGGGAGATGGAACCATAGTTTTTATGAGAACTGTGGGGTTTTTAACCGGTTAATGGGGGAAATCGCGGCCCCCAAATAAGCCGTGTGAACGGCCCTTTAATGTACCAGCAGCCAAATGTTTAGAAAGTGAACTACAACGTATCAGTGCAAGGAAAATGTTAATGTTAAATTTAGATGAGTATTCCTACTGCTGATATATTTCATTTTGTCATGTAATCCAGTTTAGTCTACTTACGTTGTATAACTATAATATTGTTATTTTGCCTGATGCAATCAAATGTCAATTAAAAACTTTTTAAATTTGAAAAAAATAAATGAATGATTTAAAAAAAAAAAAAAATCTCGTCTGGGGGAAGAAGGTATCACAGGACAGCTCCCCGTTGAATAATCACCTGTTAATTATATAGGTGAAATACTATGCATTTCTGCACAAAAAAATGCACCAAAAAATGCAGTGGGAAAGCGCCCACATCTTGTTTTTGGTCACGGTTTGTGGTATCCCCCGGATATTTGACGGGGCCCGCGACGGGCCCCTAAAAATTTTAATAGGGAAGCTAGTCCTTTTGGGGTAGTTTTTTCCCTATTTAGTGACCTGCCGTAGCCGCATCGGACACACAGGCGTGGTAGACAAGACTTTTGTGTATGATGTAAAAACTGTGTATGTTCGCAAAATACGGCAAACCTAATTAAAACTAAAATTTGCCCTAATTTAAAATCTATTGGCGTTCCGTATCGTGGATAAATTTTTGTGGTATCCCGATGGGTACCCTAAGGGGTCGTGAAAATGTTTTTTTTTTTTTAAAAGTGCGGATCGTTTTGAGTAGATAAAAACGAATGCGTTAACATATTCATTGACTCCTATAGGTGGACGGTTGTGCACGTGCATTGACATAGTGTCCGTTTTTACACGCTCTGTCAAATAGGCGATTCTGGAGACGTCAAGGAGAGGTAATTTTCATGCAGATGGGTACCCTTGTGGTTTTTCCAACGCCGACAGTGATTTAAAGTTCCATTTTCAAGAAATTTTATGTTCATCCTGAAATTTCAACCAAAAGCTAAATATCCTTAATTTTTTGTGAATAGTGTATATGTGAGAGTTAGACAGGTATGAGATAAATATATGGGAGAGATAGATAGATGATATATATGAGTGAGTTAGACAGATATGTGCTCGATATGAGATATATATGGGAGAGATAGACAAGTATGAGGGATACAGTATCTCACAAAAGTCAGTACACCCTTAACATTTTTGTAAATATTGTATTATATCTTTTCATGGGACAACACGGAAGATAGGACACTTTGATACAATGTAAAGTAGTCAGTGCACGGCTTGTATAACAATGTAAGTTTGCTGTATACTCAAAATAACTCAACATACAGCCATCAATGTCTAAACCGCTGGCAACAAGTGAGTTCATCCCTAAGTGAAAATGGACAAATTGTGCCCAATTTGCCATTTTCCCTCCATGGTGTGATGTGACTCATTGGTGTTACAAAGTCTCAGGTGTGAATGGGGAGCAGGTTCAATTTGGTGTTATCGCTCTCACACTCTCTCATACTGGTCACTGGAAGTTCAATATGGCACATCATGGCAAAGAACTGTCTGAGGATCTGAAAAAAGAATTGCTGCTCTACATAAAGATGGCCTAGGTTATATGAAGATGGCCAACATCATGAAACTGAGCTGCAGCACGGCGGCCAAGACCATACAGCGGTTTAACAAGAGAAGTTCCACTCAGAACAGGCCTCGCCATGGTCGACCAAAGTCGATGAGTGCATGTGCTCAGCGTCATATCCAGAGATGAGTGCTGTCATTGCTGCAGAAGTTACCCGGATGGAGGGTCAGCCTGTCAGTGCCCAGACCATACACTGCACCAGGGCTGCCATCAGTGATCTATTAACCATTTCAGGCCCCCTACAGCCAAATAAAATGAGGCCCCCATCCATTACTAGTTCCTATTTTTTAACATATCAGTGGGCCCCTTTTTGACAGGAATACTGCCCATACTGCCATATTGGCACCCCTGCACTGCACACTGCATCAAATTAGTCTGCATGGCTGTCATCCCATAAGGAAGTCTCTTCTAAAGATGATTCATTGGAAAGGTTGAAAACAGTTTGCGGAAGACAAGCAGACTAAGGACATGGATTACTATAACCATGTCCTGTGGTCTGATGAGACCAATATAAACTTATTTGATTCAGATATTGTCAGGCGTGTGTGGCGGCAACCAGGTGAGGAGTACAAAGACAAGTGTGTCGTGCCTACAGTCAGGCATGGTGGTGGTAGTGTCATGGTTTATTAGTGCTGTTGTGGGGAGCTACAGTTACAGCTACAGAGGGAACCATGAATACCAACATGTACTGTGACATACTGAAGAAGAACATGAGCCCCTCCTTTCAGAAACTGGGCCACTGTACACTGACTGCTTTACATTGTATCAAAGTATCATAACTTCAGTGTTGTCCCATGAAAAGATACAAAACATAAATACAATATTTACAAAACTGTGAAGGGTGTACTCACTTTTGTGAGATTCTTTAGATAGATAATATAGATAGATAATAGATATGAGAGGTAGATAGATAGATAGATAGATAGATAGATATGAGATAGATATGAGATAGATAGATAGATAGGAGATAGATAGATAGATAGATGATAGATATGAGATAGATAGATAGGATAGATAGATATGAAGATAGATGATAGATAGATGATAGATAGGAGATAGATAGATATGCGATAGATAGAAAGATAGATAGATAGGAGATAGATAGATATGAGATAGATAGATTAGATTACACTGCCTGATTCTGCACGAAAAATCTATAACAATTTACAGAACAATACACATGAATGGAATTTTTGAAATACCTCATCGACTTTTACTGGAAAAATTTTGCAGATTCAGAAATTTTGCAGATTTTTACTAAACATTTTACCATTTGCTATTAAAATGTTGTCTGATCCGTGGTTGAAAACCTCCACCATAGCTGAAAATCCATCCTGATAACTGCATTACTATAACAGTCTGGACACTTAAAGGGGTTGTCTCACTACATTGATTCATCTTATCTCAGTCCTGTTTTCTTGGCTTCATTTTAAATTCAGGGGTGTGTTTACTGTCTTCCACTAGGCTGCAGTAGAAGCCAGGTCTGTAGCTATAGCAACCAGTGCTGGCAGCCTATCATGAGAGATTGAAAAGGTCTGTAGCTATAGCGACCAGTGCTGGCAGCCTATCATGAGAGTTTAAAAGGTCTGTAGCTATAGCGACCGGGGGTGTTGCAGCCTATCAGAGGGGAAAGGTTGAGTTAGCGACCAGTGTGGCAGTATCCGGAGAGATCAAACGGTCTGTAGCTATAGGCCCTGAGGAGCTGATGCGCCCTTTAAAAGATATCTAGTAAAAGGTAGGACACTATTAATGGACACATATTGCAAAGTGAGTTGTTTTTGCAAAATCTTTAACATAAAAAGCAGAGACAACCCCTTTGAGGTATACTGTCTGGGTTGCATTGGGGATAGGAATCGCATTTGATGTCTTGTAGACAGGCAGTGTTAATTCCTGGGCCACAGTGTGCTATGATGTTATAATGTTACGGCATCTTGTCAGCCTTCGGTTCCGCTTGCGTTCCCTAATACAGGCTTTTTACTTTCCCGGTGGTGCCAGCGATGGGGTTGGTTAGACTTGAGAAGAAGCTGATGTCTTGCTGCGACAGGAACTAATTTTAATGATATAATATGTTTGTGGTTGCCAGTAATTATTTGTTCTGCTCATTGGAATCTGTATTATGGTCGGGAATCATCAGAGCTCACAATTACAGATGACAGCTACTCCAGCTGAAGTGACAGTGCTTCCGTCTTACCGCGCCGGCTCTGCTGCATCGCTCATTTGTTGCACATTTACTGGGTGAAGGCAGCAGCTGTTTTCAGTTCTGGGGTCTGATTCAATCAGTCTGATTTGGGTTGTGCTCACATTTTCCTACTTTTCACTAATGGATTCCGTTTCCGGCAAGGAATATTTGGGTGGCAAATATGGCTGTGTGAATGTACCCATAAGCTAGAAATGGACAGCCACTTCTAACATGTCCTGGTCCCCTCTATAACCTCATTCTATAGGATAGCACTGAATTGCACAGTGTTTGCCATTTACTGTGGCACCTGTGATGCGATAGGTGCAATGACTGGGGGCATCTGTCTCATCCGACAAGTTACTTTACTCTATGGAAGTAGTTTAACACAATCTTGAAACAGTAATGCACATTACATGTTTCCATAACTACAAATGAGCAGGAAATAGGAGAGTTTGACCAGGCTCGGATTGGCCCACTGGGGAGCAGATGAAATCCCTGTTGGGCCCCTGGGCAAGCTAGGGCTGGGGCTGTTTCTCAGGGAGAAGGCAGAGAAGGAGAGGAAGAAAGCAATAGGCGTATGCAATAGCTGTATGGTGGGCCCCAAGAATCAACTCCACTGGTGGGCCCCAAGAATCAACTCTACTGGTGGGCTCCAAGAATCATCTCAACTGGTGGGCTCCTAGAATCAACTCCACTGGTGAGCCCCTAGAATCAGCTCTACTGGTGGGCCCCAAGAATCAACTCCACTGGTGGGCCCCAAGAATCAACTCCTCTGGTGGGCCCCAAGAATCATCTCCACTGGTGGGCCCCAAGAATCATCTCCACTGGTGGACCCCAAGAATCATCCCCACTGATGGACCCCAAGAATCAACTCCCCTGGTGGCCCCAAGAATTAACTCTTGGGGGGGCCCCAAGAATCACTCCACTGGTGGCCCAAAAGAATACTCCACTGGGGCCCCCAAGAATCAATTTGGTGGGCCCCAAAAATAACTCCACTGGGGGGGCCCCAAGAATCCCCATGGTGGCCCCAAAGTTCACCCCCCTGGTGGGCCCCAAAGAAATCCCCTGTGCCCAAAAGAAAAAACTCCCTGGTGGCCCCAAGAAACTCCCTGGTGGCCCCAAGAACATCTTCACTGGGGCCCCAAAGAATCATTTCTGGTGGGCCCCAAAAATATTTCCACTGGGGGGCCCCAAAAATCATCCAGGGTGGACCAAGAACAACCCCCTTGGGGGCCCCAAAAACCAACCCCTTGGGGGGCCCCCAAGAATAAAACCCCCTTGGGGGGCCCCCAAGAACCTTTCCCTGGTGGGCCAAGAATCAATCC
This sequence comes from Phyllomedusa bahiana, assembly GCA_025379985.1. Lineage (NCBI taxonomy): Eukaryota > Metazoa > Chordata > Amphibia > Anura > Hylidae > Phyllomedusa > Phyllomedusa bahiana. The sequence continues at coordinate 3,829 of JAODAL010016225.1, read as the reverse complement.
ATTGGGGGCCCAAAAACCAATCCTGGGGGCCCCCAAGAATCAACTCATTGGGGCCAAGAAAAAAGTTTTACTGGGGGCCCCCAAGAATCAACCCCCATGGGGGCCCCCAAAGAACCCTCCCTGGGGGGCCCCCGAAAAAAATCCACTGGTGGCCCCCAAGAATAATTCCCACTGGTGGCCCCAAGAAATCTATGGGGGGCCCCAAAAATACTCACTGGGGGGCCCAGAATCTCTAATGGGGGGCCCAAGAATCTTTGGTCCCTGGTGGCCCCAAGAATCACTTTTGGGGGCCCCAAAAATAAAACCCCCCGGGTGGCCCAAGAATCACTTACTGGTGGGCCCAAGAATAAATTCCCAGGGTGGGTCCCCAAAAAATCAACCCACTGGGGGGCCCCAAGAACCAAGTCCATTGGTGGACCCAAACCCAAGCCCATGGTGGGTCCAAAATCAATCCATTGGTGGCCCAAGAACCAGTCCAGGGGGTGAGCCCAAAGTTTTAACCCCATTGGTGGACCAAAAACCCAAGTTACTGGTGAGCCCTAAAAAAACAACTCCACTGGGGGCCCCAAGAAAAACTCACTGGTGGGCCCAAAAAATCAACCCCATGGTGGACCCCAAAAATTTTAATTCATTCCATGGTGGCCCCAAGAATCAGCTTCGGGGAGGCCCAGAATAAATCCCCATGGTGGGCCCCCAAGAATCAGTTACTGGTGGGCCCCAAGAATAAACCCCCCTGGTGGCCCAAAAATCAGCTTTATGGGGGGCCCCCAAAAATCAACTCCCCTGGTCCCCCAAGAATAAAGCTCTATGGTGGGCCCAAGAATCAACCCCACTGGGGGGCCCCAAAAAAAGGGGGGAATAAATCCACTGGTGGGCTCCAAGAATCAACTCCATTGGTGGACCAAAAAACCATGTCCATTGGTTAGCCCCACGAATCATCTCCATTGGTGGAACCAAGTTCACTGGTGAGCCCCAAGAATTAACTCCACTGGTGGACCCAAGAACCAATTCCACTGGTGAACCAAAGAATCAACTCAGGGGTGAGCCCAAGAACCAACTACGGGTGGGCCCAAAAAAAATCCACTGGGGAAGCCCCCAAGGTCCCAAAAAAAACCACGGTGGGCCCCAAGAAAACCCAAAAACCCCACGGGTGGGCCCCAAGAAAAAAAATACTGGGGGGGCCCCAGGGGAAAAACCAAATCACTAGTGGGACCCAAGAATCAACTCCAATGGTGGGTTCCATGTATCAACTCCATTTGTGGGTTAAAGATACCTCCATGGTTCCCCGGGCCCCCCCAGTCCGACTGGATTGATACGGAAATGTCGGCACAGCTTTTTTATTTGTTACCATGGGGGAAATGCTCTGCACAGGGCAAAAGGAGGTTTTTAAATTTAAAGACATTTGGCATAAATTTTGGGTTTGGGTAAAAGATGTAAAAATGAAATATAGGCAGATTACAATTATGACAGAAACAAGTAACCAGAATCATATTTTTAGCCAGGAAAATTTTTCAGCTTAAAAACTTGCCATAAAAAATTGCTCATGGTTGGCCCGGCCCATCATTTTTCGAATGCCCCTCGTCCCGAGGCCTGGCATGTCATCTCTATGGTAGGGAAGGGATATGCAGCCGCCTGATGCTTCTTGAAGGAAACAATAGTCTTGGATGTATTGAAATGCAAGACGTCAGATCCTGTCTTCCTGTAATGATAGACGATGGGTTGGCACCTGCCAGTCACCATAGACCTGAGATCAATTGTTTGAAAAGTTTGGTCCTAACGTTTTATTTTCCGTTCCCATGTTAGGCTCCTAACATTGTGGGAGCCATTGTTTTTTGAAAAATAAAATCTATAGGGAAAATTGGGCTGTTTGAAGTCCCAAAAGTCACCCAAATTAATGTGAGATAAAATAGAAGAAAAGAAGCAGTACTAATCCAGTAAAAGGCCCCCTTTCCTATAACTCGAGAGAGCTGTGGAAGCTGGAATTTTTTTTTTTTATAAAGACGAAAATTCTTTGGGTCTGTTTTATATAATTTTAAAAGGGGTTTTCTCATACAGGGGTTGCCCTTTTTTGTTAAAGATCTTTTCAAAAACAAATCACTTTTTAAATATATGTCCAAAATTTTAAAACCCCATGGGGGCTACCCCTATCCTTTAAAAATTTTTCCCCTTTCCCCCTTCTATGGGCTTGCCAAATTTGCCCCCCCCTCCCGGTGGCCCAAGCTACAGACCCGTTCAATCTTCCTGTAGGGTGCAGCACTGGTTTGGATAGCTACAGACCTGTTCGATCTTCCCTTTTAGGCTGCAAGCACTGGTTGCTATAGTAAACCCAAAGAACCCCCTGGTTCAAAAATTTTTTTTATGATAGGTGCCCGCATGGTTTGCTAAGCTTTTACCCAGGGGGGGGTTTCCGGGCTTCCCTTACTGGGAGGGGGCCCCAAAAATGGGAAGGGCAGTAAACCGCCCTGATTCAAAAAGAAACAAAAAAACGGACTGAGGGGAAAAGAATCAATTTTGTGAGACAACCCCTTTAAACCTCATCTATCAAAATTGTCAATAGTAAGGGGCTTTCTTTTTGCCCCCAGCAAAACCCCAAAAGGCTTGCTTCATTTTTTTTACTGCTCGGGAAAAAATAACACTGATTGGTTGCTATGGGCTACAAGGACAGTCTTACTATTAGACAGTTTTGATAAATAAGGCTCAATGTGCCAGAAAAAAAAAAAAGGGGTCTCCCCTTGTGCCCACAGGAGCCACTCATCCTGGCACAAGTAAGATCATTACAGGATGTAGTACCGTACTGTACTGTAGGAGGGCCTGACCCCCAATCACTGCAGGCCCCCACTATACTGTAAAAGCAGGCGGGGTGTAGTATGCACTGTTGTAGGAGGCTACTAAAAATGCCAATAATGCTGGACCTCACTAATCATGAAGGAGTCAGGACAGTAGTACTGCACTGACTGTAGAGAGGCCTACGACCCCCCAATCATGCATGCACCTCACTAATTTCATGTAAGGCGTACAGGAATGTAGTCCCACTGTATGTAGAAGGGCGTATAGCCCCAATCACTGCATGCACCTCACTAAAACATGTAAGAGAAATAAGGGAAAGTGTACCCCTGTACTGTAGAGAGGTCTATGATGTCAACCCTGCAAGCACCTCATAATCTGTAAAAAAGGGTACAGGGCATGTGTACCACTGTATGTAGAGAGGCGATCTGACCGCCGTCACTGCATGCCCCCACTAATACTGTAAGAGTGTAAGGACTGTGTATGCACTGTTTCTGTAGGGAGGGGTATAGGGCGCCAATCACTGCTTTCTCCTATAATACTGTAGAGCAGTACAGGGCATGTGTACCGCATTGTATTGAGAGAGGCGCTATGACACCTCCCGCATGACCTCATAATATATGAAGAGCAGTACGGAAAAGTAGTACCGACAGGGGCGTAACAGAGAAGAGGGCCCCAAGAAAATTTTTGGATGGGGCCCCCCCCCCCCCCTGACCCGACCTTTTACCCGGAATGCTGTTTTTATATGTAGATAAACAAGGGGCAAATACCCCACCATAAATATCCATCATACTGCTTTTTCAATCAAATCCCACTTACCCCCAAAAACCAACATTCCTTAACGCTATTACATAAGAGATTATACCTGATATGAACCACAAGTGTGAATAAACCCCTTTCACTATTATGTTTAGTACACAAAAAACCAAAAGTCTAATAATAATAATATTAATAATTAGTGGCTATGTGGTTATCTGTGTACACAGGGGTTGCAGTTGTTATAAACAATACGTGATCTATGTGGTAGAACCCGTGTACACAGGTT